>CM077295.1:44716959-44794808 GCA_039654925.1 Anguilla pacifica
GCCAATGCAATTAATGCATGAAATGCACCCCATGAAAACAGCTCAGTATGATAGCTTGAGCAGCATGCTGTTCTGGCACTCTCTTCTCCCAGAGAAATGGAAGAACACTGTGATGTCATAAATACTTGGAGAACCCGGCCAATGGAAAATCACTTCACTTGTTTTGAAAAGGAGACGGTGCTCCAGGTCCAGAGCCATAAACTCCGGGCTGCTAATAACGCACCGGTCCTACCGGCGGCTTTCCGAAACGGCCCTCGCGTGTCACGTGAGATAAACAACCGTCGCTGTCCCCGTACGCAGCGTCTCAGAGCACACTCTGCGTCCCTCGCCTTTCAGCCTTAGCGCTCGAGCGACGGCTCCGTGGAAAGATTTACGGCAGCTAGCTGAGCTGAGCGAGCGAGCCGACAGGGCACAGCAGGAGCGGCGCACGACTCCTCCTGCGGCACGTCTGACCTCAGCGCTCCGGCTCGGCCTAACCAGTCCCATCGCCGCGCTCTCAGAAGCTGCCGGAAAACGCGTTTTTCAGCCACATACCGTCCGGATCTGGAGAGGCCGCCAGGCTGGGGTGGGGGGGGGGGGGGGTGGGCGAGGATGGGTTTTGGGGAGTGATGCGGGTCCCATGGGTGAGGTCTTTTGGGAGCAGCTGGCATGCACATTCCCGATTTAGCCACGCCTCTGTTACAGAGCATCCAATCACGCGAGGCCGTTAACTCTTCCCTCCGCCTCCCAGCGGAGACACATGTGGGAGCCTTAGCGTTTAGCCCCAGCACTAACACCCCCCCCCCCCCCCCCATCAACCACCCACCCACCCACCCCACCGATCCCTCCTTTGGGATACCAAGAAAAGGGGGCTTCATCCTGACCCCCCCCAAAGCTAAACCCTCCCCCCTCCCCCCCCTCCCAAAAAAAAAGGAAGGGGTGAGAGAGCATCCCGGGAATCTTCGGGGACCAAATCACCTCCATCCCAAGGCCAGGAATTCCGAAACAGAACTGAAATCAATCAGCGCAGCTTTCTGCCAGATTCATAGAGCAGCAGCTCACTGGCCGTAGCGCGCAGGATAAACACTTCCAGACACTGGACCGCAGCCATTTTCCCACACATGCTAAACTGCTTTCACATCCATCTCGGGGGCTTGTGTCTAAAGGATTTGCTTTATTTTTTTTTGTGGAGGGGTGAGGGGGCGTGGGTTTAAAAAAAAAAAAAACACATCAAAACTTCAGCTTTTGGAGGCTAAAAAGCCACTTCCTTTTTTGATTTGGTTAGCCCGTCTCCGTGGCACCCACCGCACCACGGTAACAACTAAATCCCGAAGTTCTATGCCGGCTCACGGCGATGTCTGTGGAGGACGTGCTATTCTTCCTGCGTAAGAAAAAGACGCATAAGCCAGTGTGTGATACTAACAGAGGCCAGCGAAACGTCAGCAGCACCTGTGAAAACAGTAAGATGCACCCTGGGATAGCTGCCAGGTACACGCTTCAATAATTCCCCATTTCTACAGGTGGGAGGTAAAAGAGGGGGATCAAAAACAGCGAACATCACACAATGTTTTCTTAATTTTTCGGTGTCTGGCTCGGTGACATGAAAGCAAGTCTCACTTTATCCGGCTCGATCGGATCCTTCTGAAGCAGCAACAGAACCGTGACCAGCCCGCGGAGCAGCGGTCCGTACGGTCGCCTGTTAAGAGACAGAACCGTGACCAGCCCGCGGAGCAGCGGTCCGTACGGTCGCCTGTTAAGAGACAGAACCGTGACCAGCCCGCGGAGCAGCGGTCCGTACGGTCGCCTGTTAAGAGACAGAACCGTGACCAGCCCGAGGAGCAGCGGTCCGTACGGTCGCCTGTTAAGAGACAGAACCGTGACCGGCCCGCGGAGCTGCGGTGTGTTGCGGTCGCCTGTCGAGAGAGAGATTTGGTGGGGGGTTACGGTACCTCCAGGCATCGGTGCTTCCGCGTGTCCACATGAAGCGCGTGAAGCAGGCTCCGCAGCCTCCAGCAGCCCAGCGCCACACTGCTCCCGCCCGCAGCCACGAGCCCGCCGTCCACCGGACCTCAGCCAGCCTCTCTGTCTCCACAGCTCTCCACTCCCCACTCTCTCTCTCCGTCTTTTTGTTACTTGCCTTCGCTCTCAGTATCGCCCTCTCTTTCGGCCCGTCACTCACTTCTCCTTCTCTCTGTCCTCCACGCTCACTCACTCCGTTTCTCTGTTTCTCTTACCCCCCTCTCACTTACACTCGCTCGCTCTCTTCCTCTGTCCCTCTCTCACCGCCTCAATCACATTCTCTCACCGCCTCTCATCTCTGTCTTTTTCTCTCTCACCCCCCTCTCTCTCTTACTCTCTCCCCTCTCTCTCCCCTCGCTCTCTAACTCCCTCTCTCCCTCTCTTACCCCCTCAATCAGATCCTCTTATTCCCTCTCACCCCTCTCTCTCTTTTCTCCCAGTCTCTCTCTCTCTCTCTCTCTGTACTCTGGGTATTTTCAAACTCCCTCCCCCCCTCCTCCTCCGTCCTGTACAGCTGTATTCAGTAAAGTCACCCCCTCACTCTCTCTCTCTCTCTGATAATGAGGGCTTGCGTTCGGCGCAGTAACTCAGGGTTCACGCTCATAAGCGCCGTGGGTGTATTATAAACGTGTTTCTGCTTTTTCACGCTCGCAGACGTGCGAGCCGTGACTCCTGTCCCGCAATCACGCGTGTGCACCGACGCAGCCCGCGCCGTTCCTGTAACAACGCCGTTCGCGTGCGTGCACAACTCCCGCTTCTCCCCCCCGTTCAGACAAACGTCGGGGTCCCGTAATCCTGTCCTCTCCTCTCCTCCTTCAAGATCAGCGCTCAGTGGCGGGTTCTGTGTTTTTCCAGGGGCGGCATCGCCCCACACGCTCTTTCACAAGCGGACGCCTGGCACCGATCCAAAAACCCAAAAAAAAAACCCGCCCCGAACCCAGGACCCCGATAGGCATCCACTCCAAAGCGAAGCCCTGCGGGTCCAGTGTTGTGTGCGGCGGGCTTTCAGGACGGTTCTGTTTCCGGCCGATGGGAAAACCGCTCAGATCCGCCCGGATAAAAACGCTGGGTATACTGATCGGCGGGGTTTGGGGTACTCCGCTAAGAGAGGAAACAGGGGGGGGGGGGGGGGGGTATGGGGGGGGGAGTGGGCGTTTAACTGAGCTGCATTCAGGACGGCTCTCCTTCCTTTGCAGAGGCATCGGTGGCTGTCAGTGCGTGAGGACAGCGCACCGGGACCGTCCCAGCAAGTCCCTCCATTTGGACAGATTCCCAGAGCCCCCCCATGGGGGTCTCCCCCCCCTTTATGGGAACGCTCCCTGAGGACACAGTTCAGAGTGTGGAGTCGGGAGTATTTTTTTTTTGGGGGGGGGGGGGGGGGGGGGTTAGGGTCAGGGAAGGTGCGAGATGCAGCCCCCCAGCGTGAGAACAGTCCCTTCCTGGGTAGGAAGAAGGGGTCCCCAGGGAGAATGCAGTGCAGGGTCAGAGAGACAGGGCTCTCCCTGCCTCGGTACTACACGCAGTGACGCACTCCATACTGACGCACCACACCCATCATGCATTTCACCCGGACACTGTACTCTATGTGTGACCTCCCCCGGCTCTGCTCAACATTACATGCTGTACTGGCATTCAGGACATTTCACACTGCATTGTGCGCTGAGTGTACGTGCACCTCTGTGTGTGTGTGTGTCTGAGTGTGTGTGTGTGTGTCTGTGTGTGTGAGTGTATGTGTATATATGTATACCAGCCCCAAGGTGGCTCCAGCTAGTCAGTTGGAGGGTGAACCAGTGAAAAAAAATGTCATGCTCTAAAAAACACAGAAAATGTTGAAACAAGCAGGACCCAAACAATATGTTACATGCTGCTAATCAAAGGGTAAAGACAAAGTGATTATCTGTTTACCTGACCAAAGTTAAATTATACCTTCAGCAAACCCTCTATTCATGTGTGAAACTGTTTGTTTTCTGCCAACTTTATTCCCATCTGGAAAAGCTGTGAGATGATTGGACAGCATCAGGATGTCTACAGGTTACCAGAACTGCAGGAGTGTTGTACAGTGGTTAAGGGACTGGGCTTGCAGGTTTGATTGCCAGGGTGGGGCACTGCTGTTGCACCCCTGAGCAAGCACACTTAACCTGCACTGCTTCAGTAAGCTGTGTACACTGTGAGTAAAGAATGTTCCCTGTATAAACTCTGGATGTGAGAGTCCACTGAACGCCTGGGATGTAACTGCAACAGAAAGAACAGTGTGTGTCTTTCAGCCAGTTTTTTTTCCACCTCTCCCGTTCGTGGCTATGCATTCTCCGTTTTGTCCAGCAGAGGGCTGCCTAGAGCCACAACACAAGAGCATTCTCAACCAACGATCTTGCGTTGAATGTAGACAAACAGTGATTTTAATCAAAACATTGTTTTGGGGTCCACTGCTTCCATACAATACTGTCATCACAACACATAATTGCCTCCTTGGTCCATATCAAGAACTGAAATGTGCCAGACAACTCACTGAATTTCAGATACCAAATTTTTTTTTTGTTTTGTAGTAACCAAGTACTATATTCAACTAAAATGACTGCAGCTACACACATTACACAAATCTACTTCAACATTACGCTTGGTTGGGGGTAATTAAAACTCTTTTCCAACAATTGCCATCCGCTATTTCTCATTCTCTCAGTCAAATTTGTGAGAGGGCACTGTGTGTGCGTCCTTCACACCTGTCCAGCCAGCCTCAGCTAGTTTTCACTCTGCAGTCCACCAGCTGAGCTGTGCAGGCATGACATCACAGAACAAAACTTCAGTGCTTCCTGGGCAGCGGGTGCAGGGGCAGACTGCAGGCATATACTCTCTCAGGAGAGTCCCTCTGCAGCGACATGGTGTGTGCCAACTCAAACTGTTTTTAAGCAAAGAGTTTTACCGAGTAATAAGTGAAGTGTGGTGTAAGGGAGAGTTGCGTAAGTCGCTCTGGATAAGAGTGTCTGCTAAATGCCTGTAATGTAATGTAATGTAATGTAATGTAAGAGAGCGTAGGCATCCCTTCGGAATTTTTCAGTCCCTCACTGTGTCACTTGTGACATCATCAGTGACATCACAACCAAAAAACGTAAATGGATCGGTGGGTTTCCCAGGTTACACAACAACAAATGACCCATAAAGATTATAAAACGCTAACGTGTCAGCTTAACGAAGAGAGAAGGAGAGCGAGACTCACTCTTCCCTGGTGAAGTGCCAGTACTAAAATGATGGGGGTCTATATGGACTCAATGGCCTGTTCTCATCGTTAAAATTTCTCCATCCCATCTTCAGTCCCTCAAGAGCAATATTTTAAAATGTCTGAACATCCACGCTCCTGGGACCATGGCTGCCTTCAGTAATACACGACCCCATGTTACACTTGCACTGACAGACTAGAGAAAGGACAACTGTGTTTTGACCACATTCACAATGTTCTGACCAACCTGTTTTGAAGAAGGTGAAAAATATTTCCAGGAACGTTCGACCTCGGAAAATAAGGGGTGCGTTTACCGTAAACTCGCCGGTCGCCGGCGGCGATGGCGGGAGCCAGGTGCCTCCACGGCGTTTCTTCCGCCGTGCGGTCGAACACGTGCGGAAGGTTTTCCGACACGGTTGTGTTAATGTGTGACTTCCCTGCTGCCGCTACAGTGAGCCCAGTTATTTACACACCCCAGCGTTCTGTCAATCATTAACCAGCCATGTGGGCCTGCTGTCAGCCTCAGACACACTCATACACACGCACGCACGCACGCACACACACACACACACACACGCACACGCACGCACACACACACACACGCACACACACGCAAGCACACGCACACACACACGCACACGCACGTATACACGCGTGTACACACACACACACACACACACACGTGCGCGCACACACGCACAAACTCCAAATGTTCCACACCACATGGGCAATGCTCTGGCTCAAGCATGGTAGCTATAGAAACCACAGTAAATATCAATTTAAAAACCATTTACACCTGCAAATGTGGTCAGTTCCTCTATCCGCCACACCAAACACACACACACACGCGCGCGCGCACGCACACACACACACACCACTGTAATCCCATTAGTCAGAGCTGTTGCATGACCAGACGTCATAAAGATGTGGGTGATGTCACTGTCCTGGGCTAAAGTCCTGATCTTTGGGCTTCCCCACTGCAAACAGCGTCAGTTCCCAGCGCCTCTATGGCAAACGAGCCAAGTTTAGCCACAGGAAACGCTTCAGCGCTGAAGCCTCTGTCACGGAGCAAAAAGCACTACAACAGGAAGTCCCACAAGCTGAACTTTCACTTCCAGGTCACAGGGTATCCCAAACTATTGATCCTACTGACATTACCCCTCTTAAAAACCATCAGTGGGGCAAAAGGGAGTTTTGCCTAGCACAGTAACACTGGAGAGCACCCTGGCAGCATAAAGGTCTGCACTGACCAGCATTCGGTCTGCCTCCGGGATAGACCAGCATGCAATGCAAACGCACGGAACGGCTGGACTGGCAGCTGAGTAGCGCTGTTATGCAAATGAGCCAGTGACCCGTTTAAGGACCGCTGGTCTGAGGGGTGTGGCGTGGCAGGGACGTGCCATTTCACCTTGTGCTCCATTCCGTTTTCCTAAAAAAGCCCAGCAGGTAGCTATCCCTCTAATGGAGAACGCTGCTTAGTAAAAACCGCCAGCCCTCCGTGTCACCAGGACCTACTTTAGACAACAAGCCCTCTCCAGAGCCCTCGCTCTGAAACTGCGGAGGGGACAGACACCCGCCCCCCCCCCCCCTCCCCCTTCGTCCAGGTGCTCCCTCCCCAGGTAAACACCTACTCCGCTCTCACGGCTCCCCCAGGTGTGACACCTGGCTGGCTGTCTGGGCAGGAATTAGTGAGGAGTGGAGCTCAATCACAACCCGGCCAATCCGAGCGCAGGGAAGAGGACGAGGAAAGCACCGCGCTGAACGTCACCCTTCCTCTACTCTGATAGGTGGGTTTCTGTTAGCCCTCACAGGACCAGAGCGATGGTGGAGCCCCGATCGTCATGGTGACAAGTCCAATTTCAGCACACAAGGGTAACAGAATGAATACAGTCTGTGACAAATGAGAGCACTTCCATTCAGGGTTGTAGCACTGACTATCAGCCTAATATAGTCATTTAATTCATCAGTCCAACTGTTTTTAATTAATAAGTCCATTTCACAACACAACACCAGTTCTGGCCCATATACTGCTTGTACGGGCAGTAGTCATTATGCATGTTCAGTCTACCTTCCACTGTCAGAACATCTACGGCATTGCACTGCGTGTTTGTGACGGATCTCACTGGCCACCCTATCAGAGGAGAACACAATATAGGAAGTGTTAAGGGTCCTAGTGGGCGGGTCTGCTACGTGTCACATGACGCACACGTCGGTAAGTGTCTGAAGGCTCTGCTCCCGCCGGCAGACCCAGGCTTCTCCCATCTGGGTTTCTTTCAGCACAGTCTCCAGCAGTGTCTCTCACTCAAGGGCCCTTCAACTTCACAGTCTCTCAGTGAAGGGCAGCGCCCTTCCCCACTTCAAAGACAGAAAAAAAAACACAAACCTGTCTCCTTTCTGAATTGCTGAAGAGAGCCCCACTTGGGCATAAACAGTCGGCCCCAGAGGATGCTGGGAGTGACGTTACAAGAGCCCCTCGGCTCGTCGAGTGCCCGCCGCCCTCTCCCCGGGCTGCCTCTCCTGGGTGGCAGTGTAGTATAATGGATAGAGAACTGGGCTTGGGACCTAAAGTTTGCAGGGTCGATTCCCAGGTAGGACACTGCCCTTGTACTCTTGAGCAAGGTACTTAACCGGAATTGCATCGGTAAAATATCCAGCTGCATAATGGATGCTATAATAAAAGAAGCTGTGCTTTGGATAAGAGCGTCCTGCTCAATGGTGGTAATGTAATGCACTGGGCTGAGACTCTCAGCCTCAGCCTGCAGTAACGCTGCCACTGCTCCGGGACTCCTGTTTAATCTGCCGCTCTGCGTTAGCGCTCACACGCTAGCCACGAACACACACAGCAGGAGGCGTGTACGTGCACACAAGCCCCACGCGAGCATGTTTCGGGGGAACCGTCCCAGGATCCAAGAAAAAACAAATTGATGTCAGCTACCTACACGATGATCGGCAAACGCAAGACAGCACATTCTGAGTGTTGGCAGACGGAGGCATAATAATAATAGTTATTATTATTATTATTATTATTATTATTATTATTATTATTATTATTGTTATTATTATTATTATTATAATACCAGTTTATAACATTGTATTATTAACAATGTGTCAATTCTGAAGACAATAATGAAAATGAGAAAATGCCCCAATCTGAGCGGTTTCATACATAGCATAAACAGACCCATAAAAATTCTCTGGCAAAGTTTTCCCCAGTCCAAGCTTATCGTCTTGACAGAATAAACATAAAAAGAAAATTCTTTGGCTAATGATCCCTCCTGACTAAATGCATATTTCAGAAGAACTCTTTGGCCCTGTACAATTCAGAAAACAGAAAGTGCTGATTGGAAATTTGGGAGAGGAAATCAAGAATCCAGCAGGAAATTTCTCCCCCATGAAGTCATGAATAGCTCATTGAGTTCTGTACAGAGGGGGCAGTGTGCATTCTCGTGTGTATGTATGCTTACACATTTGTGTCCACACACGTGTGCGGGTGTGTGTGAGCACATATGTGTGTGTGTGTGCATGTGTGTGTGTGTGAGCACTTATGCGTGTGTGTGTGTGTGTGTGTGTGTGTGTGTGTATGTGAGCATGTGTGTATGTGTGTGAGCCTATATGCATGTATGTGTGTGTGTGAGTGTGTGTGGGAGCCTATGTGTGTGTGTGTGTGTCTGCATTTGTGTGTGTGTGTTAGCCTATATGTGTGTATGCGTATATGTGTGTGTATGTGTGTGGGAACCTATATGTGTGTATGCGTTTGTGTGAGTGTGTGTGTGTTTATGTGTGTGTGTGTGTGTGAGCCTATATGCGTGTATGTGTGTGTGAGTGTGTGTGAGTGTGCGTGGAAGCATATGTGTGTTTTTGTGCGTGTGTGTGTTTGTCTGCATTTGTGTGTGTGTATGTGTGTGTGTGTGAGCCTATATGCATGTGTGTGTGTGAGTGTGTGTAGGTGTGTGTGTGTGTGTGTGCCTGTGTATGTGTGTGTGTGTGTGTCTGTGTATATGTGTGTGAGAGAGAGAATGGGAAGCAGGAGCAGAGTGTGTGCTCTGGCCTGTGAGGAGCCACAGCAGATGCACAGGGCCTGGGAATCTGGTCTCCAGATGGAGGATCGCACAGCTCCAGAGAAACAGGGAGAGAGAGAGTGCTGATAAATCACCCCAACACAGTACAGTAGCCAGAGAACCTCCCCCCTCCCCCCCTTTCCCCCCTCCCCCAAAAACCAGAACTCTCTATAATTATGGGGGAAAGAGGGTAACTTCTCCACAGCACCCAGTGGACCACTGGCAGGGCCCAGGACCGGAGCACAGGAGAGGAGGAATCTTTCGCAACACAAGCTGGAAGGGAAACGTCCCTTAAATTAGTTATTGTCCTCCTCCGCTCGTATTTTTATTGCAGTTCCCAGGCAATTCATTAATCAAATTTGTGGGTCTGGAGTGATTTTACTGGGTCGATATGCAGCTTTTCTTTTTGGCTCATTTTCGTTCTTACCTCCCCCTCATTGCACAAAATCTCCCCTACGCCACACTCCCCCCCCAGGTGAATTTACCAGAAACCAGAGAGAATTAAATTCCCCTGCTTTTACCCCCCCCCCAAACACCCCCAAACACCCCCATCCCCCAGAACTCTCCGATGCCGTCAAACTGCAAACATGACACAGACCTCCGCTAGCCTCCCCTTGGAATTCAGAGAGGGCCGGTCCGTGATTGGCTCCGGCCTCCTGCTCGCGCTCAGTCCGCTAAGTCAACAGGGGCCGGCCCGCTGGAATGCAGGAGGGGCCGCCGTGTTCTGGGCCCCTCCGCTTCCACCCGGGGGCCCAGATCAATCTAACCGCAGCGCGCTTCGCCGTTCCACACCGGCGGCAAATCTGAGACACGTTTCTGTTATTTTTAAATCCCCCATCTGTACCCGTTTCTTGCTTATTTCAATGACAGAACATGTGAAAAGAAACAGATATTCTGTGGTTTAAAAGCATATATTTATATATATATATATATAAGTATATGTGTGTGTGCATTTTCATGCTGTCAGGCTAGAGAAAAATCATTCTACATGTCACCAAATACAAAACTCCGAAATCATTCATTTATCTGCTTTATAGTCATACCAACATCAGAGAGTTCACAAACATCACCAACTCATATTTCTCCTTTAACTGTGTGCTGGAGAGACGACCCAGCAAAGCCACGTTTTTCCCCGCCAGCCTTGTCATGTGAGCGGTGTCCTACGACCTTGGAACGAACCCGTCGCTGAAGTTGCTCAAACATTCACAGAAGTTTACAGCAGTGCCTACCGCATCCTGTCCTGCCTCAAAACAAAAAACAAGACCAGGTCAAAACCTAGTACATGGCTGGACCTCTCCGGCCAACCAATGGTGTAACTTCATCGCTCACCAGGTCACTCACTCAGTCAGTCACAGACACTCAGCGCATGTTTGAGGCTACTGTCTGAGGAACGATTAAATGAAGATGTGCCATGTGTCTGTTGCTGCCCAGTCCAGTGGCTTGGCCGTGTAATGCTCCGCACCTTCTATATCTATCTCAAAAATATCCAGAAAAATGAATGAGCTGGCTATGTAGTTATTTTTGTTCCATCTATAAACTTGTGTATGTACATGCAGTTCTTTCTAACACCAATTCTTGTGGTACTCACTGTGATTGTATTTTCTTCTCATTCAAAAGACATTCAACCAATCAATTCAGACAGCATCTTTCGTGTCTTCCAATTTATTTCAATTTGTCTTCCCTCCTGTACAGAGATTGGATTGCCTTCCTATCGATCCCCACAGTGAGATGTCTGGGGAAGAATCCAGTCTGTTCACAGCCAGCCATCTTGTGTTCACAAACGCAATGCCAGCCAGCCCTGCGGAGACACCTCTGGCTCCAGTCAGCTGACCTGCTGTGGTTAAGGTAGGTCAGAAGGAGAAAAGGCCCCTCTAGCGTGTGGCTAACTGTGCCACACCCAGATAAGGCGGGGTTACCAGATGCCAGAGTTTGAAACCTTAATGTCCAGTTTTCAAATGATTAATTCCTGTTTATGGTCCTAACCAGAAACAATTAAATGACCATTACATTACATTACATTACAAGCATTTAGCAGACACTCTTATCCAGAGCGACTTACGTTGTGTCCAATTATACAGCTGGGTATATACTGGAGCAATGCAGGTTAAGTGCCTTGCTTAAGGGTACAACGGCAGTGTCCTACCGGGGAATCGAACCTGCGACCTTTAGGTTACAAGACCAACTCCTTAGCCATAATACTACGCTGCTAGTTTGTAACGACTTTCTTCTGTCTGCACTGTTACACTTTCTTTCCAACCGCCCCCCACCCCCAGTCTGCAATTGGTTCTGACAGCCCCCTCCCCCATGCTTCCAGATCAAGCTTCAAGCTGCCCCCCAACATCCCCCCCCCCCCCCCCCCAATCAGCGAAACCCAAACTTCGCCCATGTGTGCATGCGTATGGGGCTCTGGCATGGTGTCCAGTTTTGACTCATTCTAAATATGACAACCCTGAAATAGGGCGGAAACCACAGGTGACCACAGATCCTGATGTCATTTCTTTTTTTTAAATTTTTTTACCACGGACGGGTTCACAGAATTCATTCCATGAGCCATTAGTTACTGTGAATGAATTTTCCACCCACCCCCCCCCCAAAAAAAATCTAAACTTTCGCACAGTTGAAACATGTGGGCGGTATCGCTCTAGTCCAATAGGAAGCACTTCTGAGTGGACTTCATTCATTACGATGAGTTAATTCCACGAAAAGTAAGCTATTTTAGCTGGATAGCACACTCTGTCTCACAGCTGACCTTCAAATACTTCCTGTACTAATAACACACTGCGTCAGCTACTGAGCAATACTGATGACTGGCTGGATATGACTGTGTCCTAAAAACAGGCTCTGGTCATCTTCACCCACGGCTTTGATAACATTTCAAGAGGAAAATGCTCACAATTCTCATCGGACTAACATTGAGAAATGTCTCTTACTTAAATCAATAACACTTCTGGCACCGTTTACTCCTTTGCCTGAGCGAGGTATTCGGACCCTACTGGCCTTTGGATACACTTCTCACTCCCATATTTCACAAAATCGTTCAAGTGGTACTGCAAAGGGGGGAGGAGGGGGTTTGGGGGGGGGGGGGGGGGGGCAAGGAATTAGCTGAAGGCATTTAACTGTGACACCCCCGCTCGCAGCCGGCCTAGATCACGGCACGATAGAGAGAAACACACCACCCCTTCATTCCATTCTCCCACACACACACACACACACACACACACACTCCTGCTTCTGATAACATTTCACACGCGCTGCCAAAACGTCAACCGACCGACTGCAATCAGCAGGTCACCCACCAGCCCCCCCCCCCCCCCCCCCCGACATCGCAGAAAAACGGGGTACGGCGCTGGACCCCGAGATTAGGACCCGAACCGCGAAAAGGGCAGGAGAGGCCGGTTACACAACCGACCGCCGGCGAAAAAGAAAAACAAACGGGCGGCTTTTTGAAGTCGCGCTGGCGGAGAAAAGTCTTCGAGTGAGAGAAATCGAGATCACGCCTCGCAATTTTTCAATTTTTCACGGGCTAAACGCGGACCGACCGTTTGTTTGAAATGCCGCAAAAGAAATGTTAAGTCACATGATTGAGATGTTTACGCAGATACGGTACACTACACAGGTCATTCTTCATTTAAAAAAAAATCTCGTTCATTTATTTATTTATTTATTAAATTAGCACGCTGCTTATCGTCAGGCCAGACATGCTGTTCTAATTAACAGTGCATCAATCAATTATCCAATCAGAGACCTTCCAAGAAATAAGGTGAAGGTGACCGTCCTCCTCTGACAGGTTACAACGTCTCTGCAAATCCCCAGGTCACAAGACGAAGTAAGGGCAAAAAATAAAAGCATTTAAAAATACCCTGTCAACCACTGCAAAGCCCTCAACCCCCTCAAGCCAGCATACCTACCCCACCAAGGTATTTGAAAAAAAAAATAAGACGTGAATTTACAGTAAAGCGCTCCAGATGTTGACGGCAAACAACCTTCCTTCTCACTTTCCATCAAAAAAATGAGCGAACACATCAGGTTCTAAAATAATTTAAAAAAACAAAAGTTGTTGATTTCACTTCCCGCTAAAATGCTAAGCCGTGCGAATATGAGTCCCAGGGACCAGCCTACGTTGGGTCAGCCCCAGAGCCGTGGACCCAGAACGCCGAATCGGGACCTGCCACTTCGCCCAGATCACTTTCAAACGGCACGCACACACGGGGCTGTCCGTGCCACAGTCGGCCTGCATACCCGGTGTGATGACAAAGCAGCCATCTTGGAGCTAGCGTACACACACACAGACCGCGTACAAGACTCCACATGCCCCTGGCTTCAGAAGGAATCAGATAGCGAGGCAGCGTAAATGATAGCCTCTCGGCGACAGGCCCCAGAGAGCGTCTGCGCGCGTGTATCTGCAGCCGAACAAAGCCCTGTGTGTGTCCTCCAAACACGCGTGATGCGAGCGTGACACACACGCTGGACACACCGCAGCAATGCCGGCCATCCATCAGCTGCCACTGCGTGAAACGCCTGCCGCGTTTTATCTGTCCCTAGCACGCAAGAGCAAGGGCTCTCCCTCTCTCTCTCTCTCTCTCAGGCTCTGTGTGTGTGTGTGTGTGCAAGCATGTGTGTTTGTGTCCTTCAGTGTGTGTGTGTGTGTGTGTGTGTGTATGCGTGTGCATGCCTGTGTGTTTGTGTGTCCTTCAGTATGTGTGTGCATGTGTGTGCTTCAGTACATGTGTGTATTTGTGTGTGTTTGTGTCCTTCATTATGTGTGTGCATGTGTGTGTGTGTGTGTGTGTGTGTGTGTGCTTCAGTATGTGTGTGTATTTGTTGGTGGGCAGGTATGTGTGTCTACATTTGTGTGTATGTGAGTGTATGTGCGTGTGTTCCTGAGTGTGTGTGTGTGAGTGTATGTGCGTGTGTTCCTGAGTGTGTGTGTGTGTATGTGTATGTGTGTGTGTTTGTATGTGTGTGTGTGTGCGTGTGCGGACCCACACACAAACAGACAAGCCCGCAGAGCTAAATTGCGACCCTAAAGAACAGGTGATGGAAAAGTTTTGTAAAACAACCCGTACTTTGGTCACCTTCCTGTCTGACTGCAGGGCGTCCACACCTGTGGGTGGGGGGGGGGGCGGAGTGGCGTTTCACCCTCCCCCCCCATTCCCATTCCCATTGTTATGCGTGCAGCACCCCCCACACCCCCCGTCCCCCTGGGGAAAACAGGACGCAGGTACTACCAGAGACAGAGGGGTGTGGACCGGGGGTCAAACGCCCCTGCTCAGGCTGATCCCGGGAAAGGATAAGACCGGAGGACTCAGCGCTGCAACCCAAAGGGCTTCCACAGACACCCTCTGTGCATCTGCACCACATGCTCTCTCAATCTCTCAATCCGCGTGTTTAAGGTCCAAAGACGAGGCTAAACCCCACAGAATTAGCCTGTTAGCGAGTGTCAGAGGACTACGGTACGTTTCGAGCCCACCGTCCACTCGTAAACACCTGACTGAGACACCGAGAGCACGATTCCCCATCATGCATCTGTTCTTCGGCGGATTTCTTTCCTCATGCCTTTCCGTCAGGCATTGGTTCAACATGACAGAAAGAAAAAGAAAGAAAAAAAACAAAACCGAAATCGTTCAAAGGTTGCTGCTGCAAGGGTGGTCAGCGCGACAGGCGGAATCTCGCCCGGGTCCCCCTCCCTGTCCCCCTCCCTGTCCCCCTCCCTGTCCCCCTTCCGCCCGCGTTCCAAAGGTTAAGCTAATATTGTACTTGTCCCCCAGTTACGCTGTTTTTATTATTTTTAAAAAAGCGGAGCGCTTTCGCCATCGGAATTCCGTCGTCAGCGTTCCGCCCGAGCCCGAGATCGACGGAACGCCGCGGAGCGCGGAATACCGGAGCTCGGGGCGCGCGGCGGAGCGGTCTGGACTTGCTCGCCGCGTATCTGGGTCAGGAGCACTGACGTGCGTGACACCTGGCGCTCCGCACAGGTGAACGAGGAACGCCGATCGCTCGCTCGCTCGGAACACCGCCGAGGGGCAAACACGAGCGACCCCCGGGGGGGGGGGCAATAAACGTCCAAACCGGCGGGTCAGAAATCACATGGCAAAAGCAAACACCACGTCCAGGCAAAAGTCAAACCCACCATAAATCACGAGGCTCAGCAGTTGGGACAGACACTACACACACAAAAACACTAAATATTCAGCCAGACTGGCATTGAAGGAGCAATAAAGTAAAAGCGTTTGGTCAGTTGGTCAGTTCTGTGATCGGTTCGGTCCCCCCCCCGCCCCATACCTCTAGAGATCTTCTTGAGCAGCTGTTGCCGGGCGATGATCCTGCCCAGCCGGTAACCGGAGCGACGCCTGTGATGGTCCATCCTCATGTAGATGTCCTGCGATTCGGGGGTCATGCTCCCCAGACACTCGCCGCTGTGGGACTCCGGGAGCTCCCGGTACATGTCTGCAGCGTGTTCCCCGCGAAAATAAAACCTCCCCCCCTTCTCTCCTCCTCTCCTATAACGCGTTCACCGCTCGCTCCCTTCTGCCTACGGAAAAAACCGACGAGCACCAAACCAAAAAAAGACCAGAGGACGGAAGTGAGCTCGAGAGAAAGAGCGAGTGTGAGTGAGAGAGAGAGAGAGTGGGAGAGCTGACCCTAGGAGTACTGCCAACACTTCACTTCACTACGGTTCATCCTCCTCTGGTCATGTGACACCGGGGCGGCCAATGGCGAGCCGCCAAACGGGGCCCCGCCCACCCAGGCTGAGCCGAAGCCACAGTTTGTGCCTGTTGAGCTTCCCCTGCTCTGGAGGGAAATATAAATACCAATGGAATGCCTGTGGACTGAGTAAGCAGGAGGAGGGAGGGCTGGAGAGAGAGAGAGAGAGAGAGAGAGAGAGAGAGAGGGAGAGGGAGAGGGAGGGAAGGAAGGAGGGAGGGAGGGACTGGAAAAAACATCATGGCCCGTGGCCCCGCCCCGCCCAGAAACAGCCCCCTCCAGCACGGGGGCCCCTCCTGCGCACAGGTGCCAAGATCTCAAACCGCCCTGCTGAAGGAGCCCAGAAAAAAAAGTAGAGAAGGAGAGAAGGAGAGAGGAAGAGAGA
Organism: Anguilla pacifica; assembly: GCA_039654925.1. Classification (NCBI taxonomy): domain Eukaryota; kingdom Metazoa; phylum Chordata; class Actinopteri; order Anguilliformes; family Anguillidae; genus Anguilla; species Anguilla pacifica. The sequence continues at coordinate 44,733,317 of CM077295.1, forward strand.
GAGAGAGAGAGGGAGAAACGGAGAGAGGCTCCACAGCTAATCTCTGGGGCTAATCTCTTCCAAACCTCACACCTCTCCCCCACCTATCCAACCCCCTCCCCCCCAAACAATCCATCTTTATATCCGACTGCCCCCCCCCCCTCCCCCCCACACTCCACCCTTAGGGCGTTTCACACCAGAACACCTCCTACGGCAAAGCTTCACGCCAAAAAAAAAAAGCCTAAAGGAAGGTGTTACTTAACACTTCTGGCAAGAACAGCGAGCGCTGAGTCTTTGTCTTTAAAACGAGGCTTCAGGCAGCAGCTTGTGATTAAGCAGAAGATACCAGCACATTACACATTACATCCTACATATTTACTGGCTGACTAACTGAATGTACTTTGCCCAGGAGGAATTCCTGCACTCACGTGAAGTAAAGATTGAGAAACAGGCAAAAATGCGGAGGGAAAATACTGTGCGATCCTGGATCAATGTCCTCTGTTCTCAATCTTTACTTAACGGTCCACAGCTGCTCCTCTTTGTATACTTTTCTGTACTACTTTCACCGTCAAAAAAAACGTTAAAGACTTGACACTTTTAACTATGCATAGGCACGCTGCAAACAGGGTTCCCTGTTGCACAGCCGCTAACGGGGCTACTTCCCTGTTTGCGCTGGGGCGCAGCCGCGAGCCAAGCACAACACAAACAGGGCCCAAGCAAACAAAAGCACCATTTGAGCCAAAAGTCTTGTGAGAGGGTCTGTCCAAGCCAAGTGCTGCACGTATGGAACAAGTGAAGTCAGCACCCCTCCTGCCCCCCCGCCCCTCATTTTAAACAGTGTCTCGCGCCCACATCCTGGCGGCCCCACCCACCGCCCCGTCGGGGAGGGGGGGGGGGGGGCGGGCGACTCTGGGGTGGCACCGTGCCGAAACGGAGTGTCCCAGGCTGTGAAGTGTGATCAGTGCCGTCACACATGTGAAGTGGGTACGAGCGGGCACGCCACCAAGTTAAACACAGCCACTGCTTTTCTGTGACCCCCCCCGTCTGCCTGCCTGCCACCTCCCAGCCACCCCCCTCCACCCTGGCTGGCAGACACTGGCCTGGGTACAAGACACAAAGGGTACAATTCAGACCTGCACCCCAGACCACTCTGCCCTTCAGAAATAGCCTGGGGAGGGCAGCCTGGGGTGGGGGGCGGGGGGCGGGGATGGTGTTTTGCTAGGGCTGTTTTATTTCTTTAAAAAAAGAGAGAAAATTGTTTGCTCAGGTTAGAGTAAGGGGTGGTGCTGAGACAGGGCAAGAATGACTTCATTTATTGGGTTTGCTGTTAAAACACACACACGTGCACAGACATGTGCACACATACATGCACACACACACACACGCACATGCATGCGAGCGCAAACTCGCACACAAGCAAGCACGCACACATACAGACATGTTCATGTATTTACAAACACACACACACGGGTACTCACAGACACAATCACAGACACATAAACACCGTACAATCACAGACACATAAATAGACACACACACAGACAGAATCACAGACACATACACAAACTCACAGACACAATAACGGACACCCACACATACACTCACAGACAGAATCACAGACACATACACACACTCACACACACACTCAGAGACACATACACACACACACACACACACACACACACACACACACACACACACACAGAAAGGTACAGAGACACACCTTTCTGTCTGTCCCCAAAGCAAATCATAACTCAGGTGAGAGCAGTAATTACAGTGTGTGATCCTGGGGGAAATAGCAGCTGGAGGCATGGACCAATCACAGCTGACCAGCTGCAGGCCTTGACCAATCACAGCAGACCTGTCAGTATTCAAATCGCTCTCACACATACAGTGTGAGTCTCACAGTACACGACTTCATCCCATCTAGACATAACAGAAAACATGTATTCTAGCCAAGTACCCTGCTGCTATAATCAATCCACGCTTTCCCACTCAGATTTTAATTCGATTAGCACTACCAGGGCACTGAAGCAATTAATTTGTAGACAATTCACGTCAGAGCCTGAACATAAGGACAGGCTGAACAGTACTGTGGCGAGCATCCCAGCGACCGTGTTGCCATTAACCTGTCCTTGGGAACAGCAAGCAAGACAAACGGGCCTTCGGAGTTAAAATTCAAACTTCGGCCTACGGGCAGCGCCGTGCCAGGCCTCAGCATTTACAGAACAATAAATAACGACAGGCCGCCAGCCTTGCGCCAAATGGGGGGCACTTTGTGCCCAAAAGGAAACGGGGGGGAAAAGTCTGTCCTCTCCACCCACCCAGGAATGCAGTTTCAAAACTCCCCCCTAACCCCCCCCCCCCCACCACCTCCCCCTCATTCCCCCACCTACCCGCACCCTCGCTGCTGCAGCGAAAAATAGGGGGGTGTGGCAGGGCAATCTCTGAGCTGACTGCAGGGCCTTTAGATGCAGGCCCACAAACTCCAGTATCTTAGAGGGAGCTGTGCAGAAGGGGGTCCATGGCCACCCTATCCCGAGTGTGGATGTTTTGTGAAGGGGGGGGGCTCACCCAACCTGTCCCAACATGCCCCCCCCCCCCTCCCCAACAACATCTGCATTGAGGGAATGGGGAAGAGAGGAAGCGAGGCGCCCGCACAGGAATCTGAGTGCGGGATTCTGTGGGACGCCAGAATGCGAGAATCAAACGGCGGATAGTTAACGGCCCGGGCCTGGATCCGATCCGGCCGCGGCGCGGTTTGGCCTGAACACCCAACAACAAACAAACCTCGGTCTGCCAGAATTCCTTCTGCTGTTACTTAACACAACATTACAGTTTAGTGACCGCTGAAAATAAATAAAAAATATACTCTTAAGGATATTTAAAAAAAAAAAACATTTAGGATTACAAAATGTAAACCAATTCCTAATTCTGAAGAACACGGAAAAGTACACTGCCCCTGTCTTTTCTTATACAGCATGCGAAGGGATGCTAGAATGACATCATTGGTTGTACTCGCTCATAAGACACGGACCGTCTCAGCTGAGCCAGCGGCTGCAAAAGAGGCAGTTTAAAACGGAATCATGTGACCAACCGCCAATCCCAGAGATCCGCAGGCGGCAGGGAGGAGCGGGAGAGCAGGGAAGGATCGCAGCGGGACGCAGAGTAAACATTGGGATGCTTTCGGCTACGGAGCGCCCCCTGGGGGCAGGGAAGGGGGCGGGCGGGGGGGCGCGCGAGTGATCTGCGCCTGGAAGTCGCGCTGGTGAGCAGCGGGGGGGGGAGGGGGGCCTCCCGTGGTTCAGGCGAGGGAGGACTAAGAACAGCCCCCTGAAATGACCGCCTGCCCTTATCCAGCTGAGCAGTCACAGCCACACGCTGAGCTAAATCAGAGGCGGTGATGTTTGTTTTGATGTGATGCGTACTAATACCTTCGCATTACCAGTGTAAAAAGTCCGCCTTCAGTGAAAAGTGCTGCTGGCTTTTGTCCGCTGGCTAACAAGACACTCTGCCGATCAGTTCCAGGAAAGTAAACTGCATCAACAAGCAATTCACCTCTTTCCAGAGTCTCGGTTTTGTGTCATTGCTAAGTCACTGTGTGTAATGCCTGAACAGCACTTTAAAAATCAAGCAGCAAACCTTTGGTATGTCAAAGGCTACTCTACCAATGCATCCACAGGAACACATCCCGTGATCTTTCTGCAGTCAAAATGAAAGCTTTAGGTCCCAGAGATCGGGTTGGTTGGGGGAGGGGGGGGGGGGGTAGGAACAGACAGGACTGTACATTTTTCTAATAACCCCCCCCCCCCCCCCCACCTTTCTCCATAACCAGGGCTAAAGGGCAGACAACACAAAGAAATTCCTCCGCAAAGACGATTTTACAATTGGTTCCGACAAGGGACCAACAAGGCGGACGCAACACAGGAAAAAACACACGACAAGGAAAAGAAACACAGACATTCACATGCAAAGTCCCCCCCCCAGGGCACCACAATCCTGGGGCAAAACCTTTCAATTGACCCCTGCGAGCCAGGTCTGGAATCGACTCACGTGGGAAGCGCAGCCCGCTATATCTGCCCTGCCCATATAAGGGCCTCTATTGTTTAGCTGGCATGTAAACACTGGTCCGAGTCTGTGGGAGAAGCAGCCAGCCACACTGCACGTCAATAAAATACATATATGGAATTGAATGTGGGATTAATACTGCATGTCAACCATTCGAACCACACAAATGCGCAGCTGCTGAATTACTGCGGTGTTTTGCTACCGTGGCAACTACGTTTTGTGTGCGTTTTTTTTTTTTAAAGTTTTAGAAAGCATCAAATAAACAAAAGATCAACCGGTGTGCAACTCAGAGGAAGTCTCAAAATACAAGTCAAGGAATGCGTTGCCAGCCTGGACATGACAGTTGACTGTAAATTTTTCAGTTTCTTTGCCGTAGTGTGTAGTTGTCAAGATTGCGCGGGAATATGATTATAGAACTTAATCTCAGCGCCATTGTCTTGAGAGAAGCCTGCGCCAAGGAAGCAGAAAGCCAGCGAACAGGTGGGCCTTTTACGCGCTCCAAATACCTGTCGTTTAGAAAAATGAATTTGGAACAGACTGCCATCTAGTGGTGAACCGCAGATTCACAACAGCAATCCCGAGGCGAAGATTTGCAGAACAGATAGCAAAAGCACCAAATCCCTAAAATCCAATGACGTCATGCACACACAATCCATTGATTTCTTTCTCACACTGCATAAAGCAACAAATAAATCAGTACTGACCTGATGCTAATTTGTTGATTTTTAACACACCACATAACATTATTATTATTTTTCCAATAACAATTGGCATGTAAATTAGAGCACATACAGATACCACAGAGTGTTGAAAATAGCTCAGATCATTTGGCCTGAACCAGTAAGTGATGATCAGCGTACCCGCAAGTTATTGATTTTGTCCCCCAACACACGCAAGACTGCAGCACAGACTGGGTCCTCGCTAATGTACAAACAAACACAAAAACAAATGTCCCTGTGTTAGGCCTACGTTTGGAGCACGGAGAATGCTCTTAGTTAACAGTGAAACCAGACATAACAGCCAATTTACGACCAACGAACTCCAAACTAGTATTAAGACGCGCAGGAAGCTTTAATCCAGCAAACACACGAGACTTCTCCACTAATCCGGGTTGAGCCGACAATGATGGGGAGAACTCTCCTTCCTCCCCTAGATTCCACCTGTTTAGAAACCCTTTCTTTCAGATCTCTGACTGGTGTTTTCAAAGAGGAGCGATATTACAGTACGCAAATACAAATTCTCCGTTTAAATTATCTAACGTTACCTTCATGCAGAGAACAAGACGACGAACGTTAAACTATTTATCTGTGTAGGTACTAGCCTACATCGCGCCAGGTGTTTCCACCACCAGGTCGTCCAGACACCCGACTTCCAGTTTAAATTGGCATCTCATGCAATAGGCCAGCCTACATCTCGGATAAAGGCCAGAGGAAAAATGTTAACCACCCCCTTTAATAAGACACATGAAAGAAAGAGTGGTGTTTAAATCACTGCAAAATGTAACGGGAAATAATGAGGTTACGTCGTAGTGTAATATTCTCCGTGACGTGTTTTACGTGTTTTAATAGGCTAGGCCAACAAAAGTAGCCCACTAAAAACGTCTTTAATTATTTTCCCTTGGCGCCTGAAAGCAACAGTTCACCACATGTACTGTAACTGGGACCCAACTACGCTGTCAGTTCTGTGACTGGAGGAGGTGCTTAACCCATAGCGCACAACCATCTGCGTCCAAATAACGAGGAACAGGGGGAAACTCAGCAATGATAAACGACAGTACGTTAAAGCAAAGAATTTGGAATGTCTCCAGTCGAGACAGTTGTCAGCAACAATCAACAATGAGATGTTCAAGGGAGCGCGCAATTCAGCGGGCCGGTATGATTTAAAACAGACTGTCACTGGTGACTAGCGGCAGCAGCGATTAAATCATTTCTTAAACAGTCACCCATTACCAGCCGTGTAGGCTACAACAACAAAATGAAGAGCCATTTAGGTGCGGCGAAAGCAGTATTTTTAACAGCTCCAAAGAGTCGGTCCTACACGTAATTGGTCAAATGTTGGCCATCCTTTGGTGAGGATGAAACCAAGCGGGTTTGACACAGTATTAGGAGAGCCAGTGGGAAGAACTGTAGTTAGCACTCCTACTTCTGAACACATTGTCAATATCAGTGTGATGTACGCTGCCAACAATAGGCTGTAACTGGGACCAATGGATTTAAAATAGAATCTCATGTTCGTGGGTGCATTTGGCCAGAGAGCTGAGGACTGATCAACCTGAAAATAATAACTCGGTCAAAAAAGTTGACCCAACGACAATTTGTTGCTTATTTACAGCGCTTGATACTCATTTGGAGGCTGCTGCAGTCTTACATATTCCCATTAATACGGTTTAAAAAGCGCTGAAGGTGTACGTGGTCCAAAGCACATCAAAGATACGTCCGCCTCCTGTTGCGCACGTCAATCATTGAATTAAGTCGTATTAAAATCCCAGCGGTGCACTAACAATATGATGACTTTGCATATAGACAATTGGCACTGAATGTGACGAGTAACCTTCCATAAATAAGTCATTTAGGGTGAACAAGAGTTACACGTAGTACGTTTAAGTTAAGTGTGCATGCGTGGTTACTTTCTGATGACACCGACCTGCAAGCCTTTTCTCTCTGACATTTTTCCACAGTAAATCCCAAGCTTTCGACGTGGAGTTTCTCAGCTGCTCGCTGAAAGATCGTCTGAGCTTAATTTTCGTAGACTTTCGCTTCGTTGTCATCGTAAATCCTGGCACATAATAACGCGGATCCCGGCCACCAAAATCCGTTACTCTTCCGAAGTGAGGACTTGCTCTCTCCGCAATAAGCGCCTCTTCACCTGGTTCAAAGAGCCGCGTTGCCTTGCAGCAAGCAAGAATGGAAATAAATTTTGCCAAATAATAAAAACATCTCTGCTAAGTCCGTTCTCTGCTCGGATTTTATGTCGCACAATAACTTGAGTTTTGTTTCGTTAAAAATCCAAAAAACCGCGTTTCGACACGTTCCAAACGCACCCGTGTTCCAGATGTGTAGCCTACTTGTTTGAAGTTTCCACTTCACTCTATCGCATTCGCATATGCATAGCACTTGGGTCTCTCTCTCTCTCTCACACACACACACACACACTCTCTCCCACTCTCTCTCTCTCTCTCTCTCTCTCTCTCTCTCTCTCTCTCTCTCTCTCTCTCTCTCTCTCAGCACACGCTGTTTCATATTACTGAACGTCGATACGAGATTCGTCCATGTAGCCTATATTGTTCTAAAACAATGTTTGCATATACACATATCCTCGCAATTACAGTTCCTTTAAATGTACACTAAAATGACATTCCAAAGGGATATCTTAAAATATATTAATAATATTTTTCTCCTGTATTAACCACGCATTTTTATAAGAAGTTTATAAGAAGGCCTACATACATTACAAGATTTAGCACAGCGAGTGAAATTAAATTTTCAAATCTGTAAAATCATTTCCTGTAATTTAAGTTTCCGGCTACTTTGTCTTTAAATTCGTTTCCAACTGCTCAGCTGTCTGGCCACTGACTTTAAGGGCATTGACCTTTAACCAATGAGAACGTCACTCACTTATTACAGGCACCGTCGGAATCTCCTCAGCAGTTCATTCCCGGCTATTTTTTTTTTTTTTACTATTACCACAATTCATTACGTCATTACCCATATGACAAAAAAATTAACGAACTTCAGACATGCAATTCCCGTTTTGTTTGATACACAAAATTTAGTTTGAAGGAGGCCAAAGTCAATTTTCATACGAATAAATTGAAAAACCTCAATATGTAAAAAAAAAAAAAAAAGTCTTTCATCGGCATGATTCTTCCTCCCATAAATATTGATCACTAGTTTGATTGAGAGACTTCTATGATTCAATGGCATAAAGGGTGATAAGCGACCTGTAGATGTTACATTTGCATGCATCTGATTTAATAAACAAACACATCGTTTCCTAAACACGTTCAAAAGATATAAAATGTTGGGATTAAATAGCATTTATAATAAAACGTTAAAATATTTTCTTGATTCAACTGTTGAGAACCACATTTGTTTGGCTATGGTATAGTGGTACTGTGTTTATTTCCTGTTGTAGATTTGTTCATTGTTTACCAAAGCTCATTGTAACTCCAATATATATGCCAATATATTGTTTTCTTAAGTAACACTGGGAAACCAAAACTTTTAAAAGAAGAAATACACAAAAACGCTGTGCTCTATTGATCTTGCCTGGCGTAATTGAGCCTGCCAATATGAATGGAAGGCAGGGTTTGATCTTTTTGAGAGTAATTTCATTGGTTCCAATACACCACACAAGATCAGTAAAGCGTAGAAAACTATTTGAATCCAAAACAAATCTGTATTTGACCCAGGTCTTGACATGATTAAGCAGGTATAAATCCTGGGTACCTGAATTATAGTAGTTAAGGGGTTTAAATGTGCAGGTGAATATGGAAATTAAAGTATTTCCTTTGTTTGGGCCTCAGCCTAAATTTATGGACACACTGCAGGTAAACCTGATATCACCATTTAACAGTGTGCCTTGAATTTCAGGCCCTAAACCCCAAATGTCGCAGTAGGCAGGGCAACACTTACAGTTCACCATCTGTCAACAGTTTGGTGTTTCCATCAAGGAAATGAACAAACGATAAGAGTCTTTCGCAGATATTTTCTGAGCCACTTAAGAATAATATTTGACATCACGTACATGCAAACAGTGGAGCCTTGAGCTCATTGTGAGTGCCTTGAGTTCATCAGCAAACAGGCAATTATAATATTTACAATACAGGGCATTCAAAGTGATTTTCATTTTATAATTACAGAATGCCATAGGGCACACAATGAATTAAAAGAGTAATGCAATAAATTATATTTCATTGCTACATCAAATTTTACAAAAGCAAACGTTAAAAATGTTATGGTATAGGTGGAAAGAAACTAGCAATGCATGACAGACTGCAGTTCACTGCCAGCAAACGTGAGCACAGCCAACAGAACTGCACAGAGTAGGAATCCTTACAATAACAACAGAGAGAGTGAGAGTCAGGAAAGAGCGAAGAGCTGACATGGGGTATTGGAGAGGGGGGCGGGGGGTTGGGGGGGGGGCAGGGTTGCTGTAGCATAGTGCAGGGCGGTGGAGATACAATTGAGGTACCCCAAAATGTACCCTAAAGGTACAATAATGTTCTATAATAAGTACCCGTGACAAGCAAAAAAGGTACAAATTAATTATGTACTGCTGGCTAGGGGTACGATTTTATGCACCAATAGGGTAGTGACAAGCCCCAGTGACAAGCGCTTGTACCTTTTTAGCCACGTTTTCATACCTTTTTCCTGAGAGCGTAAGGAAGGGTACATAGAGGGCAACACGGAGTGGGTGGGGGTAGTGGCTGTCTTACAAGAGCAGAGGTCAGAGGTCAAGGCTAAACCCCCGACTTGAGAATCTGGGAGGGGGGCGGCAGGGTTTGGGTCAGCTGTGTTTTTTTGCGGATCACGTAGAGAGGAGAATGCGCTGCTTCTCGTCTCCCTGGCTCCCCGACTGCACCCCAGGGCCCAACGTAACCGTCCCGCACACACAAACAAGCCGCTCTCTCTCTCTGCCCCATCACGCACAGGCCCAAACGTAACCGCCCCCGTCCCGCACACACAAACCAGCCGCTCTCTCTCTCTGCCCCATCACGCACAGGCCCAAACGCAACCGTCCTGCACACACAAACGAACTACTCTCTCTCTCTGCCCCATCACACACGGGACACTGATGGATTAAGGCCCAACACGCAATCTGCAGCTGCATATTAATTCGTTTTTTTTAATACATCACCGAACATATCTGGGGGGGGGAGGGGGAGACAAGAAATGAACGCACATGTTCAACGATTGACGCAACCGACTGAGAAAAAAAAGTCTTTTAATCATTTAAAAACCCGTTACCAACCGCCTAATGTTTATTATTTGTGATTGCGGTTAATGTGCGGTCATCTCTCTAATAAAGCTGTGTTTACATCAACGTCCAGAAGGGACAGCTACTGAATCCCACTGCGGTCACGTAAACACGGATGTCTTCAGCAGTGATGCTTTGAGGATCATATTTGGCTCAGATTTCTCTATTGTTTTGATCTTCAACTGCTGTTCTATTTTCCCACACAACTGTGTTCAGACTGACGGTCTCCAATACTCTGTCAGACAGCGCCCATTAACACAAGTGCCTGCTCTCTAACAAAATACACAATCTCAGTATACCGCACAATTTCAACATGAGGCTACTGAAGAGAAATAAGGGATATTGTAGAGTATTTACACAGTGGTTAGGCAAGAGAATGTCAGTGGTCTGTACAAATAGCATAAGCTTGTTCCGAATAACTCACATTTGTGTGTCGACCACACAAAGAATAAAAACAGTGGTGCCAAAGATAATGTTGTTTCTTGTATATAAAGACTCCCCTCTAGGGGGGAGGGGAGGTGTAATAAAAACAGTAAAATACAGTACTTTGCACATTTTCACATGCAGGATTATGATGAGAATTGACAAATTGACAACAATAGGCTCTCGTCACATAAAACAGATTATTCCCAGAAACCCATTTTCCCTGATTATCCCAAACTCAGCGCCGCGATGGCGCGTGCAGCCGGCCCCTCGTTCCGCTCCGCTTCCCGTCCCCTGCACTCCCATGATGCTTTGCGTTATGGCGAGCACGGCCGCTCCATCTCACCCCCGGGCAGCTCGCGGCGCATCTCGCGGCTACGCGGACACGCCAAAATCGCGATCAATCACTCCCATGATCCTCTGCGTTTTTGACGACAGGGCAGCGCGTGACCCCGCTCGCCGCCGCGCGCCGTTCCGCGCGAATCTAAAGGGCGACGGGGCTTTAGCTTGTGACGGGGGCGGGCCGCTATTTTCGGTCCCCGCTTGTCCTCGCCTCAGGGGGACGGGGTCGACGGGAGGCACGCAGCGCACGCTCAGGTGTCCCGCCTCAGGCACCCTGTCCCGCTCGGTCAGCCGCTCCCGAGACCCCCCCACGCACCTGCGTCAGCATTTCCCTGCCAGCCGAGCTCATCAACAAGCCCCGCCCTCTTCAGTATTTTAACAGAGACAGGCAGGCTGTTTGTCAGCTTGTGTTGGATAGCTATGGGTAGACTCTCAGACTGTTTTAGTGGTGGCATTGCACCACAGTGGTTAAGGAACGCGGCTTGTAATTCCACGGTTGTTGGTTCAATTCTATTGTGCCCTTGAGCAAGGTTCTGTATAGCCTGAATAACATCCAGATGTCTAATGAATTATCTGTCAAACGTGTATGCTGTATAAGTTGCTCGGGATAAGCTTTTCTGCAAACTGTAGATGTTTTCCAACTCAAAGAGTTGACAGCTTACTTATCGACTGCACAAAGTTGCTTGTTCAATGACAAATTTGGAAGCCTTCAAGTTAAGAGAAGCAACAGGATTGAAAAAGAATAGGGATAAAAAACCAGTATTAATCTACTTAATCTACTTAACACCCAACTAAACAACAAATGGCCTCTCTCACTTTCACTCTCTCTCTCTCAATACTTTTTTCTTCTGTTCATCTGTTTGGTATTTCTGTAATCTGCCACTTATGACAATGAGGACACACATCGACAGAGAATACTAATATGGTGTGTGTGTTTGTGCGTGTACATATGTGTGTGTGCACATGAGTGTACATTTATGTGTGTGTGTGTATGTGTGCACATGTGTGCATGTTTATGTGTGCGTGTGCACGTGTGCATGTTTATGTGTGTGCACATGTGTGCATGTTTATGTGTGTGTGTGTGTGTGTGTGCACATGAGTGTATGTTTATGTGTGTGTGTGTGTGTGTGTGTGCACATGAGTGTGTGTTTATGTGTGTGTGTGTGTGTGTGTGCGTGTGTGTTTTTTATGTATTTGTCCATTAACAGACAAGCTGTTTGACCAGCAGCTCTTGGAGGGAAAGCCCCAAAGACAGAATAGATGATTTCTCTGGTGGGATTTTGGCCCAGCAATTGGACAGGAGGTCCCAAACCAGAACCTATGCTTGTATGAAGTCGGGGTTTGGGGTATGGGTGGGGGTGGGAGTGCGAGTGGGGGGGGGGGGGGGGGGGGGTTGGTGGGGGGGTGACTGTACTTCCGAGCCAAATGGCCAAATGGAAACAAGGCTTGGGGAATTCTTTCCCTCTTCAGAAGGCCTGTATGAGGCTCATGCTATAAATTTCCTGTCCATATATTCCCAGGCAGGGGTTCCATTTTTTCCCTAAAAGCCACACATGTGGTGGATATCTCAGGTTTGATTCGCTGGGGAGGGGGAAGGGGGCGGGTCACGGTACAGCCAGACTCCATTTCAGTGTTCATTAGACCCGCCCCAGACTCATATTCCATTAGTTAACTTGGTTTAATTCACAATGCCCCCCTCCCACACCCCCACCCCCACCCCCACCCCGTCCACACACTAACCTCCCTCCACTCCCAGCGAACAGTTTAATCTTTTAAGGGGGTCATAACGTCGAGGCAAAATTAGACGTGGCACAGATTCGTGTACTCTGCGTCCCATTATGGTGGCTGATGCAGTTACCATGACTTTACTGCTAACCGCACGCACTGCAAGCACTCGAAGCACAGACACAATTTGGCACGACAACACAACCTCTCAATGGCTCATGAGAGAGCTAAGACTCTCTGCTAGATTGCCTCTGTATGAATAATTGAGGTATGTTAAGACGAGAGGTCGACTGAAAATCCATGGGCTTATTTCGATGTGAGTGAGTGAATAGCACAGTGACCTACAGTATCGCTGTGATTGGTGGTGCAGCCCAGACAAATATCAAGGACCAGGCAGTTAAAACACGAGCATTTCAGAAATCTGCCCTTGGATGGTGTCCACTGCAGTAACACATACTGTAATGCATGTTTCAGCACTGTGTGAAAAAACACTAAAAAAATGTGTTTAAAAAAAAAAACCCCAACCCAAATGTGGTATAAAGTCAGTTAAATTTTTGTATTTTTATGACGCAGGGCACTTTTCTCATTTCGCATCTGTGTGGGCAAATATTTCACATGACCTAGTTTGATTGCTTGTTACAAATGAGGAATCTGACAAACTATTTACGGCTGTCAAATCCAAATGTGCTGAATTTCAAGTCTAGAAAAATCCATGAGAAAACACTCAGTCCCGACACCACCTGTCTTTCATTAGAGCTGCAAGGATTCAATCACACACACATGTACACACACACACACACATACACACACACACACATGGGAGATAGAGAAAGAGGAGGACAAGGAGGGAGGAACAGGGAGTGAGGACAGAGTGTGAGAGAACACCGGTCTATGACACATTTACACTTTTGGCACATCTAGATTGAAAGCTGCCATTTTGGGAATATGTTTTAGGGTTATAGTTATAGATAAATGGTAAAATAAAAGGGACAGCAAGTTTCTAAATCAGAGACACAGACAAATAATTCTCTCAGGCGTATTAATTTTTAAGACAAGCAGGCAAATTCCTGAGCTGTTAAAAGAAAAACAATAATAAAACAATAAATAAATGTCAGTTTATTATATATTAAGCAGTGTTACAGATTATAGGAGCCTTGAAAACAGATTAAACTTCAGCGAGACCTGTAAAACGTAATTTCATAAATGTACTTTCAATGAAAGCCTAAGAGCACAAAGACCCTGTCGGTTAACACACTGGAGGAGCCTGATTCTCAGGGCTGGGGGAAACGCCACAAAGACTTTTAATTTATTTTATGATGACCTCTGACCTTACAGTGCAGAGGTCAGCTGACAGAGCCGGGAAACGACAGCCACTGATTAATGGGAGAAGTTAAAGGTGAATTCTAAATCAAAAGGCATCCGCAGATGTCACACTGGGCGGGTCATTTTTAAAGCAGGTTTAATTTGGCTGGTATGCCACCAGCGTTTTTGACAGCAAGCACTAAGCTACAGTAAACAGAGACAACCCCACTGTGGGGGCAGCGGGGGGAAGGGGGGCGATTCGGGGGGCTTCCCCCCCCCCCCCCCCCCCCCCCCCCCCACGTCCCGTTAACATTGCACACACGTCCCGCCAAGCGACGAAAACCTGAAAACGAAAAACGGCGACTTTGCTCTTTAAAGATTCCTTTTCTAACTTTCACTTCATAAAATTTACAACGTACAATTCATACTTGAAATGTGCTTTCAATGTGCTTACATATTTTTTTCTATGTGCAGGTTTGTGCAGCAAGAAATCACGGTCAAAGGAATCATGACCTGGTAAATTAAGGCTGACAGGAAGCTTACCTCATTCAATAATCCCATCATCCAGTCATTTTCAAACATCAATCAGACCCCAGCGAAACCCACAGGGCACCTTAGAAACTTATGGACTATGGTAGCAGACATTATGTTTCATATTATGCGGTTTTTTTGTGTGTGTGTTTGAATGAGTAAGTGAGAGACCACCATCGAGAAAGATGTGGTTTGAGAATTGAAAGGGAAAAAAAGAAAAGAAAAAAAGCACAACAGCGACCTGGAACAACATTTTAAAAAAGTCTGAGTTAAAACCACTAAACAAGCGAGTTCCAGTCTGGGACGGGCTCCTGAAAGCGAACGCCTGCCTCGTGTGTGTTTCGGGGTGCGGACGTGCGGACGTGCGGCCTCCTGCGCGGGCTGGCACAGGTGAGAGAACTCTCCGGAAAACGCACGGCGCTCGTGCCAAGGGCTCGGTCGAGGCGACCGCCCCGCTCGCGCTCGCTCTCACGCCGGGACCGGGCCGGACGCCAGCGCTGGTGCTGAATCGGCAGCCCAATTAAAACGGCACCGTGAACACCAGTAACGACGAGCCGCGTTAATTGGGGGGAGGGGGGGGTTTATTATTATAAAACGAAACGGAAAACAGGTCCCGTTCCAACATTACTGACATGATGCCAGCAGCCCAAAATGAGGTCTGGTTCTTCCCTCTCCCTCTTCTCTCCCTCTCTCCCTCCCTCTCTCCCCCTCTCCTCTCACCGTTAAACTGAAACAGTTCCATGTTGCACTTTGATTGCTCAGCCAAATTGTTTAATTGGCGGTAAATTCCAAGAAAAGCCGTCCTGCTACAGTGCTCTGAGACACAGCCCCCTTCTCTGGCCTGGGTCTTGGGTCTTTTTCGGGGCTTTGGGGCTCCACACGGGTGAGCTCTGACCCGTGTGGACTGTGTGAGGCTCCACAGGCAGCCCCCCCACACCAGCAGCCCTCCCTGAGGGAGCCACACAGCGCAGAGAGCCGTGCCCCGCCCTGTCCCACGCTCACCCACGCAGGACGTCAGGGCACGCACCACGGGCACCGCGAAGGGTTTCCGAAATGCCAGGGATCCAAGCCTCCCTCAGTCTTACCCTCTCTGATTCTCTCTCTCCTTCTCCCTCTCCCTCTTTCCCGCTCTCTCCTTCTCCCTCCCTCTCTCCCTCTCTGTATCTCTCTCCTCTCTCCCCCTCTCGCTCACTCTCCCCCTCTCACTCTCTCCTTCTCCCTCTTTCTCCCTCTCCTTCTCTCTCCCCCTCTCTCACTCTCCCTCTCTCTCTACCTCCCTCCTTCTCCCACTCTCACTCTCTCTGTCTCTCTCTCCCACTGACCATCTCTCCCCCTCCCTTTCTTTCTCACTCCCCCTCTCTCCCCCCTCTCTCCCTCTCTCTCTCCTTCTTTCTCTCACACATCTGGACTCGTTGTGGTCAGAAGCATGACGGACAGGAGACGAATGGCCGAATCGGTGCACATTAGTAACCGAGCAAAAACCTCTCAAGGAAATGTTCCTGCTTCAGCCGAATCTCCGCCATCGCTCTGCGGTTTCTGCACGTTGCGTAATGTTTAATAAATGTCTTTGGGCAAGAGGTGTGAAAGAGGTGTGGGAAACATTCATTAAGAAATGTAATCGATCACAGTGCAGAAGTACTGCGCTTGCTTACGGTGAAGTATGGAGTTGCAGTGGAAGAACCACCCCCTGTGCAGCACACTTACACAGACAGTCACAGGTAATGAGGAAAATGGAAGATTCAAGCACAGTATCCATGTCACATGATGGATGCTGATAGAAATATCCATTCAAAACAGGAATAAGTATTCCTCACGCTATTTCCATTTACAAACTGCTCACTGCTTATTCATTTTAATAGTAACATCTCTTCAATCTTTGGATAATCAAAGTTTTCTCAGGTCTGATATTCAATGCAATGCACCTGGGTAGTAATTATTATTTTAAAATGATTAATTGCGCTTTTTTTTGCCAGCAAACACTCTGTGAGGCATTTTGATTGTGTGTCTTGCTTCCTGCTCCACTGTTCAAAATCCTGCCTTGACGTGCTTTTCAACGGGCCATCCAAACGGCAGGATTCAGATTTTTTTAAGGTGATGAAAATGGGCCTTTGATTGAACCGAGAACGGAAAACAGCGTTATGCAACACTCCTTGATCGCAACGGGGAGGCGAGCGATGTTTGATATTAGCCTAACGTGGCTGCCGGTGCCCTTTACATTATGGCAGATTGGAGTGCCCCAGGGGGGCATGGGGGGGGAGGGGGGGGGGGCAGTGTTTGGAGTGCTTTCCCGGCTCATTACGCCCTGATTAAACCTCTCCCGCACCCCCCACCAATCCCCAATCCCCCCCAATCCCCCCCCCCACCCCCCCCTTTAAAAGCTGTGGCCAGGACCGGCCCGCCAGCCTTCATGCGGCTTCACACACACCGTGCCAGAAGGCCTGACAGGGGCTGCCCACAATTCCTTCACTTCCCCTTGGCTGACAAATCCCAGAGCTGAATCACAGGAGAGGAGAAGAAAAGAAAGAGAAAGACATAAGCTCTGCCTTTTCAGAGAGTCACTCTTGTTTTTCTCTTTCTTCTTGTTAAAAATTACTTCCTCCGGGATTCATTCACTGTTTCCAATTTCTAACTATTTAGGGGCGTGGAAAAAAGTTCCGGGGGGGGGGGGGTTGGGGAGCGGGGATCTGAACTGGGACAAGGTCAACTGACTACTGACTCTGGTTTTTGGATCTGTAAATGCACATGTCTTTTGAAAGCTGGGATCTTCCTTCAGTACATATTTTTTTTATTAACTGAAAGAAACTTTCAGTACCCGTATCTGCTCAACCAACAAAGCTACCTGTATCTGTATTTGAGATGAAGCCAAGAAGTGGGCACTGCATAAACTGGAAATTGAATATTCCAGCCTAAATTAAGGCAGAAAACCAGCATTTTCTGTTGTTTACAAAATAACAACATTATCATTACCATAAAAACAGGTACAGGGAGTGCACTGCCCTACTTCACATACAGCCCATTTCTTAACATCCAGACACAGGATATGTTTGGGAGTAAAAGTGTTACTCACTGCAGGCAAAGTCCAGGGCACCTACATGGGGTCCTCTGTGCCAAGTGCTGCTCACTGCAGGCAAGGTCCAGGGCACCTACATGGGGTCCTCTGTGCCAAGTGCTGCTCAAAACAGGCAAGGTCCAGGGCACCTACATGGGGTCCTCTGTGCCAAGTGCTGCTCACTGCAGGCAAGGTCCAGGGCACCTACATGGGGTCCTCTGTGCCAAGTGCTGCTCACTGCAGGCAAGGTCCAGGGCACCTACATGGGGTCCTCTGTGCCAAGTGCTGCTCAGGGCACCTATGAGGCTCTTCAGACTTACAGTCTGATTATTGTAGGTGCCAGAATCCATCATGTGAATGAACTCCTGTCAGAAATGTCATAAACTGCTTTTCAGTACTGAAATATTTAAACTGATTACGATTATATAAGACTTACATTTTCCGATTAACCTCTGACATACTGGCAGCTCTGGGGTGGGGGGGGTTTGAGGTTCGTCAATGTGCAAAAGCTCAGGTTGCCCAATGGCAGTGAGTGTTTCTGCATGCTCGATAGGATAAAAGATGACCTTCAGTGTACGAGGATTGTACGTGAATGAGCAATGCACATAAATAATGCAGCTGTGCCCTCATCCCTATAAATCAAGTTTATTTTTACATTCAGTGGGGAGGGGGGGGGGGGGATGGTGATGGAAATGATGACCATTAATAAAATATTTCAGTGTTGATGTATAGGGATGTAAATCATTTCTCTCATGTGGTTATGTAACCAAATTCAAAAAGCCACAAACGTAACCGATTACTGAGCTTCACAAAACCACGCTATGACTGATCTGTGTACACAATTTCTTATTCTGCTTCGTAGCAGAAGTAAAACTTCTTTTTTTTTTTTTTTTCTAAATGTAAAAATATCTACCCGCACTCAGCCAGGACCGTGTTCCCTTTTCATCGCCATGGAAGCAGTAGGCCGGCCCCCCAAGGCCCTCAGGAAACCACGAGTCATTCTCTATCGTTTCCACGTGTGGAATTTTTCATGCCGTCGTCGTGCCAGCAGAGAAGCTTCACGGCCCGCGCCGCGTCTTCGCAACGACGCCGCGTTTAGAAATTTAACGCATGATGTCACCGACGTGGGGGGGGGGGTGGGAGGGGGTCACGTTGGGAGGGGGCAATGAAAATTGCGGCAGAGTCACACAGAAAAAATTTAAAAAACAGACCTTCCTTGCCCCCCCCCCCCCCCCTCGCGAGCTCTGTTCAGTGCCAGACCGCTGAATTCAGGCTCCCCTTCATTAGTCACCAAACTGGATAGCAGTATGGGAAACCGGTGACATCACAGGAGGAAAGAGTGAGCGTGGGACACAGCCGCGTGAAGCCGCGGCCGGGGGTTGCCGTGGAGAAAGCAGAATCGCTTTCCGTGCACTTGACCTGTTCCAGGGGCTCGTTTCTTCCAGTGGACCATCATGCACCAGACCTGTTTCCCTCATCTCACACTTCCCTTATCACACCTCCTCCCTTCCCTCCTCTCTGCAGACCCTGGGGGGGGGGGGGGGGTGGGGTCAGGGTATCAGAATATTGTTTGATATAACTGCCAATGTAGGATCGACCACCTCCCTGCCCCCATTTCCTCACTCCAGCCCCCCTCCCCTCGATGCCCTAACCCGGGTCAAGGTTTTTCCTGAAGGAACGTAACCTTGGCTGACTTCACATCCCAGGATTCATTATGCAAACAGAAATGCTGCTGCCAGCGTCCAAGGTGATTGCACTCATATTGCCCTCTCTTTCTCACTCTTTCTGTCCGTCTTTCTCACTCTCTTGCTTTCTGTCCATCTCTCTCTATTTCTGTTTCTCTCTCTTTCTGTCTGTCTCTCTCTCTCTTTCTCACACTCTCTCTCTCTCTTTCTGTCCATCTCTCTCTCTCTTGCTCTTTCTGTTTCTCTCTCTTTCTGTCTCTCTCTCTTTCTCACACACTCTTTCTCTCTCTCTCTATTTCTCTCTCTCTTTTTTTGCCTGTTTCACTTTCTCTGTCTCTCTCTCTCTCTCTCTCTCACACACACACACTCTCTCTCTCTTTCTCCCTCTCTTTCTGCCAGGAGCCACAGAAGAAACTGATGAGTTCCGCCTTAGGAATTTCAGAGAGGAGGTCTCCGCACCCCGCCCTCTCCTGTTCCCGCTAATTCAATCCCATCAGCCCCTGCTCCTCTCCGCCAGGCCCGTGTGGGCCCGTGAGAGAGAGAGAGAGAGAGAGAGAGAGAGGGGAGAGAGGGGAGAGTACTCACAGCTGTCCGGGGTCAGCAGAGCGGGACACTGGGAAGAGATGACCTCCCGGATGGGAAAGGAACCGCGGGTTTGGGAGAACAGCTGGGGAGTACTGCTGGGGGGGTGGGGGGGGGGGCGCTATAAAGGGATTGTACAAAGACAGATAAAAATAGTGAAATACATTACCAGCCTCTGAGGTTATATAACAATAACTGGTGCATTGTGGGTATTAGGGAACATGATTTACAGTACTGTACATACCGCCCCAGCCAGAGACAAAGAAACCATTTCACACAGCAATGAACGTCCGCATTCATGCACATTTTTTGATGTGGGAGGCTTGGGGAACAAATGCTTGGTGAATGCTTTTAAAAATATCAGTTCTCATCATCCTCAATTAATCTGCTGTGTTTAATGTAAGGTCCCTGAGAATGGGACCACTTGTTAGATATACATTATCCAAATGAGCCTACCGGAGCCTGTTTTATATTTCTCATAAACAGAAGGTCAGCTGGATGGAATTCATTACTTAGCTTCTATTTTCAGCACAAAGGGGGAAAGCGAGATGCACCATCAAAAGCTATTAGACTTTCTTTGAAAAATGCATGCACACACACGCATGTACACACACACACACACACAAACACACACGCACACACGCACACATGCACTATTGCACGCACACACAAACATACACACACACTACGCACGCACGCACACGCACACACACACACACACACACACTACGCATGCACACTACACACACACTACACACGCACACTACACACACACTGCACTATGCACGCACGCACGCACACGCACACACACACACACACACACACACACACGCATGCACACGCTACGGACGCACGCACACACACACACTACGCACGCACACTATGCACGCGCACGCACACACACACCCTACACACACACACACTACGCACACACACGCTACGCACGCATGCACACACACACACACCCTACGCACACACACGCACACACACTATGCATGCACGCACGCACGTACACACACACACCACACACACACACACACACAAAGCAAATCGAGATTGTGAGGCCCAAGGACATGGAAACATGCTGGTGCACCTTGCATGGAAAAAAATCCTTTCTGATTTTCCATTTCCTGGCCAGAGCAGAAACGAACACAGTTGTTGGCCGAGAGTGACTGCAGTGGAGAAGTCCAGAGCACCCCACATCCCCCTCTCACAGACCAGAGCACCCCCACATCCCCCTCTCACAGCCCAGAGCACCCCACATCCCCCTCTCAGCCCAGAGCACCCCACATCCCCCTCTCACAGACCAGAGCACCCCACATCCCCCTCTCACAGCCCAGAGCACCCCACAACCCCCTCTTACAGCCCAGAGCACCCCACATCCCCCTCTCACAGCCTAAAGCACCCCACATTCCCCCTCAAAGCCCAGAGCACCCCACATCCCCCTCTCACAGTTCAGAGCACCCCACATCCCCCTCTCTCAGCACAGAGCACCCCACATCCCCCTCTCACAGCCCAGAGCACCCCACATCCCCCTCTCACAGCCCAAAGCACCCCACATCCCCCTCTCACAGCCCAGAGCACCCCACATCCCCCTCTCACAGCCCAGAGCACCCCACATTCCCTCTCACAGCCCAGAGCACCCCACATCCCCCTCTCACAGCCCAGAGCACCCCACATCCCCCTCTCACAGCCCAAAGCACCCCACATCCCCCTCAAAGCCCAGAGCACCCCACATCCCCCTCTCTCAGCCCAGAGCACCCCACATCCCCTTCTCCCAGCCCAGAGCACCCCACATCCCCCTCTCACAGCCCAGAGACTCTTTCCTACCCCCCAGATTCACAGCCCAAATTAAAGGCCTGTGCAGGGTTGCCTGGGGTAATGAAAATAGGCCCACAGTTTCCAATACTGCCATGCTCAAATGCACTACAGGGGCTAAAGCATAGGGGTGGGGATGGTTATTCATCAAATTAATTACAGACCAAAGTAAGCATATGGCCACCAGAATTTCATAGGATATTCACCAGAGCAGCATATAGTGGCTTGGTTTCTCAGTCACCTGCCGTGCTTCTTTTTTATAGCGACTCACAGCTGGTAAAACTCACAGGACACAAGGAAATATGGGCCAAAGGGCATCCCAAGAGGGGCAGAGCATTTTTGGCTGAAACACAGGACCCGTCAAATCTGTTGGCTGCCCTAACTACACCCAACATCAACGGGGCAGAGGCTAGCAGGGTAACTCATGATACAGAGTGGCGGGGGGGGGGGGGGGGGGGGGGGGGGCTTTCCCGGGAGGTTTTTGGCTGGAGGGACGCCAGGCCTCGATGGGGATCATTACACCGCTGTGTTCCCAGCACCAGGAGAAACTGCTCCCCAGGGTCAGGGAACTGGAGCTGCACTGCTCAGGAGAGGCTGGCTGAAATGGAAACAGGGATCAGCCAGGCCTGAGATGAGCTTTTAAGCGTTTACCAAAATGCAAAAACATGACTGCATATTAGGCTGTAGGGGGAAACCCACTGAAAACGAAATCTCTCTCTCTGCGAGGGGGTCTTGTGTGGAATTAATTTCTCATGTCTGGGGGGTGGAAAGGGTGGGGGTGGTGTGTTTTCAGTTGCAAACAGGGGAAGGTGGGGTTCTCCTGACTGGGGGAGTTTGGGGTAGGCCGGGTGAGATATTCTGGTTTAGGTATCTGAGAACTACAACTACTATTTCCATATCATGTGTTTATTTAAGGTTGTCTTTCACTTTTACCCCTTTCAAGAATAGGTTTTTTGGAATCCTTTGTTCAAAATTCTAAGCCAGTGTTCTCAAACTCCAGTAGTGATTGTTACATCAGCGTTAGAATGTTCAGTTTAGAACATTCTAATCTCACATTTGTGATCTTACACTTTAAAGGGTTAAAATGTGGGTATTTCCTTGTTAGGGAAGGCAAGGTGGGGTTCTGTCTGGCTATTTCCAGGGCTGCACATATTGGGGGGGGGGGCTATGGCGGGCAGGTTGATGGATGTGCTGTGCTCTGAAAAAAAAGGACCTCAAACTGACGATCTGTAAATGCGACACTGAAGGGGTCAACGGGCATTAGGAGGGTGAGCTCAGGGGCCAAAACATTCAAATGACAAGTTCAGAGACAATCTCTGCAATGGGCTGAAATCTCCTGCAGGCTTCTCTAAATGCAAATGTCCTTTTTGTGTGGGTGTTGCTGTGTGAGTTGGAATATATTATGGGGAGAATGAGAATGTGGAACGCCAGACAGATCAGAGTGAGGATGGGTTTATTTTGGTGGGGGGTGAGGAGGCACTGTCTGCAGTGGGCCAGGTCACGCCTCTCAGGGGCCAGCGCCCTCGTCCCGCTGCTGACAGTTTTGGGGCACCATCGTATTCGGGATGGTGGTCACGCCAGTCCTCGCTGAGACAGGCCACGGGGAGAACTTTACCCACAAATACATAAACAAAGAAGATCCCCTGAGAAGGCACTGATTGGTACAAAAGGTTTTAACAGACGTCTGGAGGGGTCTTAACAGGAAGTGTCTCCGCTGAGCATTGTGACTGTATTTAAAAACCCAACAGCCCACTCTCACCCCCAACCCCTTACCCCCAATTCCTCTTACCCCCTCCTCACCACCCCCTACCCCTACCCCTCTGCCCCCCTCTTCCAGCTACAGTGTCAGGTCTGACAGTGCCTCATTGTCTCTAATTAGCTCCGTTTAGCAGGACCGTTTGACAGCTCCGGTAATTTCTCCTCCAGGCGAGCGTTTGACGGCCGGCATTAGCAGTCTGGACAGATATAAACGGGACGAGAGCACCTGTCACCGCCTCTGCCAAAAACGCCCGTGCCACAGAGGAACGCTCGCGCCCGCCGCAGAATGCTAACGTTTCCGACCAATCATTAGCTCAGGAGCCCCATCAGCGTGGAGGACAGGAAGGGCTTTTCAGCACTAAATACCTCCGGCTCTGTTCACCGGAGGCTGGCGAAGGAACCATTTTAGGTATCCCACAATGCCGCAGACGGAGCATCATCTCCATAGTAACTCAGAGTGCAGGAAAGCCGGTGTAAACTCGGAGAAGGTTCAGAGAAGCTCCCAGAACATTCTTTAAATAGGGCTGAAACGGGGAGGGGAAGTTTGCACATTCACATTCCTTTTTTCCACCCCCCCCCCCCCTAAAAAAAACAAATTCTCCCACCGTCTGTTCATATATGGTTTTGGGGAAGGGGGGAGGGGGGGGGCACTGAGTTCTATTTCTGTCACCAGAGGGAAAATAAATAAATAAATAAATAAATAAACAAAGCAAAAAAAAAAAAGAAAGAAAGAGAAAACAATCAGGAGGGCCGAAGGGTTCAGTGTTTTTCCATAAATGCCTGGCCTCTCCAAGCACAGGAAGCGGATGAGTGGCTGAGCTGGTTTGAGTGGCTGCAGCTAGGCTGGGGCCGAGGCCATTAGCTCACTGAGACACGGCTGGGATCTACTGAGCAAGGCATCGGACACTCCAGATCTGGTGCCACTTTCACACAGCAACAGGCCAAAAGCAGGGATCGGCAGAATGATGAGTAACCTAGCATTTATTGCTATAGTAGGGAGAGAAAATGGGGAAGGGGGGGGGTGTCCCAAAAACTCAGTGAACTTCCCAACACTACAGTAAAAGCGATGTCATTCACATTGCCACTGCTGTCCAGATGAAAGAGTTATCATTTTTAAGCCGAATTCCAGTCTTATTTGCCCTGAAGGAAAACACATACAGAAAACCTTAACTAACTCATCTTGCCTTTGTCAGGAGCAAAGATCTAACAAAGATCTAATCTAATCTGGAATGGATCCGGTAATCAGCGTTAAAATTGGGGGTCTTCCAGGAATACGGGTCTGGCGTGGTAAATGCAGAGAAGATTATCCCGTTTCACGCTCAGGAGACAGGCGAAAGAAATGGCCTGCTGGGACTGTAGCTTCTTCCGTGTCACTGCCTGATTGCAAGGCTTGTCACTTTGACTGATGTGGATCCGTGTTGTTGCTCACTTGGCCAACGGTGGGTCTGCACTTTGATATTACACTTTGTCCAGGCTCAGCAGTTCTGTTGAATGTGAGCTACAGGTCTCCTGAACCCTTTAAAGTGTGACATCACAAATGTGTGCTTAGAATGTTCTGAGATGAACATTCTAATTCTGATGTAACAATCGCTGCTGGAGTTCGAAGGCATTGGAGTTTTGAAAACAAAAAAAAACCTTCTCTTCAAAGGGTTAAAACGTGAAAGACAACCTTACATAAACACATGATATGGAAATAACGGGGGTCGTTAAAAAAAAAAATTCCCGGAGTAGGACTTCATGTGACCGACATCCCTAAAATGAGAGAAGCCTGGAAATCTCAATGCCACGGCCGCCGCTAAGTGGTGGTCATGCATACTTGCTCTTGCACTGATTAAGTGCTACGGGATGTGCCATGAAATCAATGTCAAGTATGAACATTTTTTCCTTTAATGACCTCTTAACACTTAAGAGGCCACTTAACACTGGGGAATCAAATGGCACAAGGGTTTAATGTGGCATGGTGGGAAAGGGGGGGGGGGGGTCCAGCTTATTTGGCTTTCTTGTACCCTGACTCAATCACAATCACAAACCAAGGCCCATTCTTCCCATCATGCCCCACCCCTCTCGCATCCCATTGGCTGAAGTCTCCCACAGCAGAGTCCCAAGGCCATACGATGATACGAGTGCAGCCTCAGCACTAAAACCCATAACCCCAAACGCCGGCATGTCCTGCCAGTGTCAGATTGCACCAGTTCTTGGCTTCTTCTTCAGTTACCCTACAGGGACCACTGTGTCACTTCTCAGTTGTTTACTTAACATACTTTGCAAACGGTCAAGTCAACACAGGGTTCACGACGGCCACCGAATTCGACACTTTTTCCGTCCGATCGGTTTCCACTCTTAACGTGTGTAATCTGAGGTTGAATGTCTCAAATTGTCCACTTTGAGAATGTTATTGCAAGTCGCCGTGTTAGGGCACCAAAAAGGAATGTCCTAAATTAAACAATAAATAAACAGAAAGAAAGAAAGAAAGAAAGAAAGAGAGAGAGAGCGAGAGCGATGAAGATAGAGAGGGAGAGAGACAAAGTGAAAATTCTGCAATCCAGGTTTAGAGTACAGGTTAATGGATGCATTTGGGTGATACAAAAAGAGAAAACAGAAAAAGCGACAAAAACAAAACAGCAGCTAACCTTGAGAGACATCAGCCAGTGATTCAGTGATGGATGGAGAGCTGTGTTTAGCTCAGTGCTACAATTAAACCATGGTACTGTATAAACAGCCATACAGTAGCAAGCATTCAAAAGTACCAGTCATAATGGCATCAAAAAGGCCTTTCAAGGCAATAGGGTAATGGGGTATATTAATTATTCTTGTCAACAAGAAAACAAGATTTTCTCACCATGGTGGGGGAAAAAAAAAAACGAAACAGAAGCAAAATGGTGGACACAGCAAACCTTTATCGACTCACTGAGCGCGCATAAATCAGGAAATTACAACCGCAGCCTTAATGAATTAACTAAAGGGCTTGCAGCAAACAGCAGTGCGAGTCAATAAAACGCAATTCTCTGAATCGGCTTGGCTCTCCTGATCTCCACATAAGACCGCGCAGTGTCGGCGGCGTTGTTAGAGCAAAGTGAGATGGATTGGCCGAGCACATCCGCGATACAAGTGCAGGTCCTGAAGAGCGAATATTTGAGTTGGCTGAAACTGAATTATGCAGTAGCCATACAGAGCTTGTTGCCCAAGCTGAGAGTCGATATGTCACCTTTTAAAAAGCACAGCAGACTTGTTTAAATACAATTTTACTGCCATTTACTGCCCACACCAATGAAAGAAAAAGGCCCATATATAACAATCAAGAGCACAGCCATATACTGTTGTAGGCTTTAGTTTGTTTCTTTTATTTTTTTTATTTTTAGGAAATGGGGGTACTACAAGTGGAAATTTCAATGATGTATGGGCAATCCTCCCAAGGCGTACAGGAACATACTGTACACCTTGGGAGGATATAATAAGTATAATAGTGCACAAATTCATATAAAAGCTTCTTTGGTTTATGACAAAAGCCTTTTAAAATACTCAAGTACTGAACAACCTGCAGTATTCCTTTTTAAACACTATACAGAATCAAATAAAAGCACATTTGGTAAGAGCAACTGCATGCAATTTTAAGAGACAGCTTCCAGTGAGATCATTTCATTTATGTGTGTGCGTATGCATGTGATGGGGATCCACCCGAGGTACTTAGACACCGACCACCTGTGTGGCCTCCCATTCACTGAAGTATGATGTCATAATGAGGTGTCCAGCACCAGCGTTCCTTCCCACTTTACAGAAGTATGATGTCATAATGAGGTGAACAGCCACATTCTGGAATATTGTCTCAAAGCCATGGTTCTGGCTCTGGCCTCAGTGCAACATCTCCAGGTCTCTGACCTATGGCGATAAAACTTGGAAAGGAGCCTGTTATAATTTATGCCCTTGTCACAGCCTGTGCACCTCAAACCTCGCCCGTTTCGATCTCTTTTACTGTATTGACGTCATCGTCCATTTTATTGTTACTTTCGTTATTGAGGGTTTATAAGTCAAGACGTGGCCGTTTTTTCTGCAAGAGCTCGTGTTTTCATCCAAACGCAATTGCCATTGACATTGGAGCCAGTTTGTCTTCTATCTGCCAAGAAGCTCTCTAACAGACTAAAGGCTGGTAAACTGAAACATTTGAGAGCTTGTGGCCTCAGACAACAGTGTAGATGGGAGGTTTTCCCCCACGCAAGAGTACAGGACAATAAAACACAGACACATTCACGCGCATGACTGATGGACCTAATACTGTCAGCAATTTGAAACCCAGGCAAAGGGGGAGCATTTACGGTGTTTGAAAGTCTATGGACATTGCATGGAAGCATATTTTTTTTGCTAATGCAGTGTTAGTGATTAAGAAAGCCTCAGCCTTATCCATCTATGAAAAATAAGCACAGCTTGAAAACAAATTCCACCAAAAAACAGCCCACTTTGGAGAGCAGCAGTCAGCACTGATTCAAACATAAATCCAAAGCCAGAACGCATAAACCACCGCGCGATTTCACACCACGCAGCGATAGGGGTCACCAGGGTGGAACACCCTGAGATTCTGGGGGAACAAGGTCATCCTGTGCCCGGACCCCGAGCCAAGCGTTCACTAGGGGTCGTGTGAGAGTGCAACCCGAGCCCGAAAGTGACATCTGCCCCATAATACCCCCCAGCTGCCCCCAAGGTAACATCACACCGGGCCAAATATTTCCCCCCCACAGACAAAAATTGATAACAGTGATCTGACAAACTTCCTCATTTTAAGTAAGCCCCCGCACAGAATCACTATCAAAAATAGTGGAGTATGACTCTATAACAAGAGCTAGTCTGCCTTCCCGAGACAGTGTCCCAGCATGATCCAACAGACACCTGCCACTTGTCAGTCACAGTGACAATGTCTCAGGCCAGAGCAATAGATCCCCGCACACAGGGGAACACAGAACATATCTGTGCCAGGCTACACATTTCCCAGGCAAGAGCAATACCACCCCGCACAGTGGATCGACATCAATAGGAAGCTCAGAAAAACACCATGAGAACATACTCAAGGAAGAAATCTCAAAGAGGAATTTGAAGATGAGAGTAAAAATAGTGAAAAACAAAGAACAGGAAGCTGTGTGTTCTCTGTGTCTTTTGGCTCACAAAGACATCTTTATTGCTTCAGTGTCCTTGATGGATTCTGTTAAGAGCAGAACCCTCAGCAACCCCCCGCCCCCCACCCCCGCCCCCACCCCCACCCAAGCTCTCTCTTGCTTCTAGAGGGCTAGTGTGATGTCTAAACCTGTCAGTACTCCATACAGTACTTCTCTTGTTGGAGAACCTCTCTCTGCTGCAGCAGACTGCATCAGATTGAGATGATAATGGACTTTGTGTGGAGTGGGGGGGGGGCTAATACTTCAGCCCCACAGACAGGCAGACTGTTTACTGGGGTGATTTAAGTGTCTCCAGGAAAAAAGGAAATCTCTCTCAGGTCATCCCCACACATATTTAATGATTTAGACAGTGGGAGCCAGTGCAAGCCTGGATGTGCTTTCAGAACTTCATGACATCTATTCAATTCATAGTAGTATGAATCTATAGTACAAGCCAGGAAAATGTGCATCATTAAGCTGAATGAATAAAAATATAATAAATAAAACGCTGAATAAAATCAATAAAACATGTATAAGAAGGGCTGTAATGCCTACATGAATCACCTGATCACCTGATGGATGTAAATGCCCGCAAATTGAAGCCGACAATCTGCACTTTAACTCCACACGCTGTGTTTTTAATTTCAAATCCAATGAGCCAAAACAACAATATTTTTGCATTTGATTGCAAGTATGTGATTTTAAATCAACAATTTTGAACACATGTATATAACAGAGCCTAAGGGCACTTTGTTGAAGGGCCTGGTGACATCACACTTAAAAGCAGGAGAGGAGACGCTCAACGCGCCAAAACCGCGACAGCCCGAGATCAGCCACCGCATCAAAACAGGGCCAGCTGTCACTCAAACCCAGCGGTGGATTCCAGCGAAGCTCATCAGAGCTCCTCAGAGCTGTGCTTCAGCTGTGTTAGTCACCCCTCCCAAAATCCCCCCCCACCCCAAGCGCAGTCACAGGGCATCCATGCATGTCTATAAAAACACAAGATCAGCTTACCTGCGCGTTCATTGTTCATCTTCGCCGCCACCTTTGAAAAAAGAGAGACAAAGAAGTCAGTCACACACACACACACACACACACGCTCCAGCACCAGAACTGACATCGCTGTCTCTCAACGGCCAGGTGACTAAGAGCAGCACAGATCTCTCATCGCTCTCATATGATATGACTTGAAAGCCCTGAACAAAGGTGATTCCGCCATCTACTGTACAGAATGCCTGCGGGGAGAAATCGGTTTTTATTGCTAATCAGTGTTCAGACTCTTACTCACATGGCGCTTCAGAGGTCCAGCCTGTTTTTTGTTTGGGTGCGTAATTGGCAAAGCTCACAACCAGAGGCAGAGTTTACCGCAAAATGCCAGACAGCATTAATGAGGCCCTAGCTGCCGCTCTTTGTACAGTAAAGATAAATGATTAAATCATTAATAATTCAAAAATATGAAATAATTCACCTTGCCGGTATTACTTGAAATATCAAAATAAAAATAGGACTTCTTCATGTTTTCTGTTCAGTTAAAAATGAACCATAGGGTGATTTTAGTTGGATATACCAGGCAGTGAGCTAGTCCAAAGAACTGTCTTTATTATCCTTATACAGTATATTTTTTATGTGGCACAACAAAGAAAAATTCTCAAAGGAGACTAAGTATAAAGTAAAGTAAGCAAATCAAGCGGATTTTTTGATAAATAATGGTGTGTCTGTCCAACCAAACACTTCTTTACTTTCTTCACAGAGAACTACCAATGGTGTCCATGGAATGGCAGAATTTCTAAGGTGTTCAGTGGAAATAAACGAACAAACCATCTGATACTGTACTGAACACAGGCACTGAACACAGTGCGCATGCGACAGAAATTCTCTAAAGCTGAGGGGAGTTTCACATTTGCACATGCAGAGGATAGTTTTCCATCTAACTCAAGTTAACATGAGACACAGACTCGCACACACAAAAACCAGTGGGACGGAAGCCCAATCCTTAAATCAATAGTAACAGTCATGAGTCACGACTCTCTTTATATAGTCAGGGCTACTGCACAGAGTCTGAACCCAAAGGGCGGAGCCAAACGTGACCCAAGTCCCGGATTTCAGGAAGGAGGGAGAGGACATCCCTCAATCCATCATCACAGAGGAGGCCATCGTCAGCAAACCCAATTTATGCCTTGCGCCCCGATGGACTCTGGGGTCGAGCGAAATGATTTAAAGTACCCTCAGCCCTTCCCAATGTAAAAGTGCTACTTGTTTAAGGGGTTGGGGGGGGGGGCATGTTTAACATTCCAAAAGTAATACTCCCAGACCCTGTTTTTCTGCTCATATCTTCACTCAGGATGGTTGACGATCTCGGTCTAATCCAGCACTGCCCCCCCGGGTCAGAATATCTGCTTTTTATTGTTCGTTCACATTGATAAAGTACAGTTAGCAGCACGTATGCAATGGGACCTTTCGCTGCGATAAACTTGCCTGTCATCCGTTGTCGTAGACTATATTCATGCGATTTTTCTTTTTCTTTTTTTTTTAAACTTTGTCTCTTAAGTGAAAGTAGATCAAACATGCACTACCCAGTTTGCCCCCCAACACGAGTCCTCTACACTAGCACTTGTGTTCTCCAATGAGTCCTCTACACTAGCACTTGTGTTCTCCAATGAGTCCTCTACACTAGTGCTTGTGTCCTCCAATATGAGTCCTCTAACACTAGCTCATGTGTCCTCCACTATGAGTCCTCTACACTAGCTCATGTGTCCTCCAATATGAGTCCTCTATACTAGTGCTTGTGAGAGACTTGAGCATTAATCAAGTGAAGAGCTGACAAGATCGGGTTCATTTCCTCAGTAAGTAATACAGACAGATGTTGGTAACCACTTAGTCTTGCTCAGACACCACAAGACGGGGACTTGTCAGGCATCACATGTCCGAGAAACGTCCAGTAAAATTCAGTTGAGGCACAACAGATATGTGATAGAAGACAATGAGCAGAGCTGGCAAAGGCAGAAATTTAAACTATTTTTCATACCTGGGTCAAATACGTATTTGTTTTGGATTCAAATACTCTTCTGTGCTCTGTTGATCTTGCCTGGTGTAATTGAGCCTGCCAATATGACCAGAAGGCAGGGTTTGAACTTTCTGAGAGCATTTCATTGGTTCCAATACACCAGACAAGTTCAGTAACGTGTAAAAAAGTATTTGAATCCAAAGCAAATAAGTATTTGACCCAGGTCTGCTATTGTTCTAGTGGAGATTATAGTCTCCTGTCGGAGAACGATACGGCTTTTGGGAACAAAATGGGAGCGAACAGCGATG
The DNA here is from genome assembly GCA_039654925.1 of Anguilla pacifica. Lineage (NCBI taxonomy): Eukaryota > Metazoa > Chordata > Actinopteri > Anguilliformes > Anguillidae > Anguilla > Anguilla pacifica. Next base: position 44,765,011 of record CM077295.1, read on the forward strand.
AGCCTGACGGCACTTTCTCAGATCCAACGTGAGTGTAACCGTCTCTCCTAATAGACAGATCTACTGCACTGTCCCTTTGTTTTCCCTTACTGCCTACAGTGTCTACATCTGGCACTTCATAGTATCCCCTCTCATCTTCTACCATCATCTCTCTCTCCTCATGGACAAACAAAGCCCTCCTTCACTGAAAACAGACTCAGGAATCAACACAGAACACATGATCCACTTTTTTTTAAAGAATCTTTCCCACGCTACAGACCAACAACACAAAACGTTACAGTTGCTCTTCAAATCACAGGCACATAGTTATGCACTATTATTCCATTCTCACACCTACGGTGACCTGTTTCATGTTCACCGAGTACGTTCACTTCTGCAAACAATCTGAACATGTCTAAACTACGCTGTGTTTGCACTAGATGTTCCTCTCAACCTAGCACACCTTTGAAAAGTCCAGAGTAGTACCTCTCTGCCCGGGAGTTGCGGTAAATTCGCCCAGGGAAGAGTCAAACAGGGGTGGAGACTCAGAGAGGGCTCTCTCTCTCTCTCTCGCCCCTCCTCACCAAGCTGTGACATTCATCCTTTACACCAGCTCAAAAAACCATGAATGAAAGGTGACTTGTTCAGAAGCACCGCCATGGTCGCTACAGGTACGTGAAAGGCCTCTGACTGACAGGTGGCGTTTCCGTGGAAACACAAGGCTTTAGAGAGGGAGGAGGGGCTCCTCGGAGTCTGAAGGACGTATCTCTTTGGGAGAGAGAGACTGAGGCAGGCGTACGAGGGCTGATCTAGGATCAGTTTTTCTCATTACGGACAACAGCAGGATTAGGGCCACGCTGATCCAAGATCAGCAGTTCTACACTGAGGTGCTTTGTGAATTTGGTTCTTTTCAGTTTATTTTTTCACTAACTCAATAAATAAACATTCTTAAAGACCTATTCATAAATGAACATTTAATAATTAATGCAGACCGATCACCAAAGCAAAGATTCAGAAGTCAAGTTTCATTGGAAATTACTTGAAGTAATAAAGGATGAGCATCTTTGTTAACTCAAGAGAAGAAAGATACAGACTTCTTAACAGTGTTTTCATTCACACAGTAAGACTCTCAAGTATAATCTATGAGTCCAATAGGAGCAACATGTGATCTCTGAGTTAAATTTACTCAGTAAGATTTAGTTTTAGACTGAACCGTTAGCAGAATACTGGATTTACACTGAAACTAATCACATACAGTGTGACAGAGGGATCTGAATAAAGATGGCGGGGGGGGGCAGAGGGGTGGTGAACCGTTTCCAGCATCACAGTTTCCAGCATCACTGTGATTCCTTGGGGGCAGCAAGATTCAGACATTAATTGGGTGGAAGTGCAAGATGATATTTTATTTTTTTTAAATTTTATTGTAGTTTGTCTGACTGGTCGACCGGCACACTCCTTTCACCGGGCCTATAAACCTGCTCAAGTCTTGGATTCACACACAACACAGTTGTCATAACAGATGTTTCATTCAGGGAAGGTTATCAGATTAGACTAACACAACGGATAGATTAAAGGACCGAACGAGTGAAAGACTGTGGTTTGTGTACCATCAATAGATGGTTTTAATCTTCGTTCCGTGTTATTTAAGCCACATGACCCCCCTCCTCTCCTCCCTTTTCTGAGTAACAGGTTTGGGAATGCGAGCGCACAGCGACCGTGAGGCTCAGTGATTGATGTCATTATCAGCTTATTCTTGCTTATTGACTGTGAGATTTGGCACAGAAGAGCAGAATTCCGTTACATATCCATACTCTCTGGTCGTAGGCCTCAAAGGCAGCATTAATCAAGGGGGCTCATTTTTTTCTAGGAAACGGGAAATTCCAAAGCTCAAACGCGTACTACAGTACATTACATATTCTAAACTTCTTTTTTTTAATGCACAAAAGGAGCCTGTCTACTTTTCAGCTTCGAAAACATGTGATAATTATTTCAAAAAGTGCAGCTAGTTGCCAGATGAGTGTTTTTTAGCAGAAATCAGACATGAACAGCGCAGGGATCTGCTTTTTCTCCTCGTGGATCACGAACACTAGATGTTGTGTAAATGAGAGAGCGCCTTCACAAACAGCACAGCAGGGGAACCCCCACAGCTGTCTCTCTGAGGTCAGGTGATCTGACATCACAAGAAAAGGCCCGTAGTCCAGTGAGCTGAGGACCTGGAGCAACATCTACCATTGCTCCCTTCCCATGACTCCCTGCTCTTACTGTTTCCAAGCGCAGTCTCCACGGTGATGCTCAGGTGATACCTGTGTAGGCAGGGAGGGTAGGGAGGTAATTAAGCTTCATAATTATCCCCGCCCCCACCACCATCACAAACCTCTTCCCAGTCTCAATGCATGGCATGTTCGCAGGTCCCGTGACATGTTGCTTTTTTGTTACCAAGACAACGCAAGAGGGGAAAAACATCCCTTTGTGAGACATGGTGAGACTCATCATCTCTAACAATGACTGCGATGTTTACAATAAGTGTCTCTGTCTGGGATTGACTGCTGCCTGGCTTCCCCCAGAGAATGACACCTATGAAGTTCTGCAATCTATCACATTATTACATTACATTTAGGCACTGATCAGACACCCATATCCAGAGCGACTTATAAAGCTTCCTCTCCTCACTTACATGTATACAGCTCGATATTGCTGACGTAATTCAGGTTAAGTGCATTAGTACAGCAGTACCCCATCGGGGGAATCAAACCAACAAGCCCCAGCCCCCCACCCACTGTCCTACACTGCCGATACAGTTGCCACGGTGACATATCTCCAAGAGTGTCCCATGGGTCAGCAGTCAGCATGGCCCAGTGCACCAAATACACAACCAAAAGACATGGGAAGCATCTTTATTTTCTGTCTGTGGTGGTGGCTGTTAACACACTTGCACAGCCAATGTGATGACGGCGCTGTTACGAAGACAACCCACTATTTTCTCCAAAAAAACAACAACAAAATTGACTCAAGATATCTGTCCACACGATAAAGCAGATCTTTAATGTTCCACCAATGACAATAGCTCATTTTCAACCAAAACTGAAGGCCTTTGCACGGCAGTGTAGCTATTTTGCTGTGATATAATTCATACTTTCCATTGGTTTCCCCCCTTACCATGGATTTCCCCTTTCAACTGGTTTCCAGTGGTTTTCTTAAGGATACCTGATAGGACCTGCCAGGTGGCACAGCCAGGCGTGACACACGTACACGGTACAGTAATGTGCCCTGAGGTGTGGATCACACACCTTGGCTCTACCAGGGGCGAGAGGGATTCGGTTACCCAGGGTAACAGCGTCTATACACCTCCATAAGAACAGGCGGCCGGCATCGCGGGCTTCGGGGGAGAACACGCACGCCTATCTGCGTGCTTCCAAAACGGCAGTAGCAGTCGCCGTGAGCAGGGGCATGGTTCAACACTCAGAACTGGGCAGAAAATGGGTGAAAGCTTTTTTTTTTCATTAAAAACACAACAACAATCAAATTTAGTAAATACATTTTTGCACAGTTGGGCAGGGTATTTTAAAAATACTGTGAAATTGCCCATTACTGGAAAGTGTAGACACAAGAAAAGATGATGGGGCTTGATCTTACGAGTGTCTGAAAGCCGAACACACAGAGATAATTAAATCAGGTGTGCAGGGCTGTTCTGCTCCTGGTTTTGTACTACTGATGTAGGTCTGAAATGAGACTGCTTGCAATAGAGAGGGTTCAGATGATCAGGATGAGGGGGAGGTGCTTAAGCCACACATGACAAGGCAGTCGTGCGTCTAAGAAAATCAACTAAAAAATCACCGTAAGGCTTCTCAGTCTCAGTATACTGCATTGAGAAGCCTTAAGATGAACTATTAAAAGTCTCAAAGTATTTTGTCTATTTTGTATTTGACTGTGAAGACTCATAAAAGTGTACTGCAGTCATTCCCTTTCAGTGTTTGTATAAGGAAAAATATAAAAGTAAATTATATGTATTAACATTTACACAGAATAACAGCAAGTTATTTCATTTCAGATTGTTTGGTTTTTCTCTCAGATATAATTATGTATCTGAATCCAACATACACAAACTATATTGGAGAACAGAGAGCAGTGTTCCAACAGAATCTGAAGTCTCGCAAGAATTTAACAAGCTTTAGGAATTTCCAGCTGAACATTTTCACGCAGTGACTTTTATTAAAAACCATGCCTCAGACGGTTATTTTACGAGACTCTAATGGCAGCTGGATCATATTTTAGAATGAATGAATCCTGATTTGTCTGAATTATTATTTTACTGAATTGCCCATTTACTATACTGCATGACCAAACAGGATCAAACATGTCCAGTTGCTAAAATAGCTTTATATGCTTATAAGTTTCTTAAAAAGTCCACATGGGCAACATGCTTTGTTCATAAGCACTTTCGTACTACTGGGCTTCACAGTGTCACTACATACAGTAGGATCACATGTCTGGAAGTTTAATCTCAAATAACCTTTAGATAAACAGCAGACCAGTCGAGTCACATGCATGCTTTATTTGTCATCTCCTTTTGCTGAGTACACCTGGCTCCTAAATTCTGTAAACAGGTATTAGATGAAACACATTGGGTACATTTCCCTCGGGGGGAAAAATACTGCCTTTCTTTCCAGGTCAATGAGCTGAGCACACTACACCGCAGGAGCAGGGGCACTTGAAAGTCACTTCTGTAAATTTGGAGGTCTGAAAGTGCCCTCCTCTTGGAGTCGTGATTCTGCTGAAGTGGTCAGGTGGGATTTTTTTTGAGGGGGGGGGGGCTCTCCTAAAAAAAAAAGACAAGTCAGTCCTAAAAGCACTTCCACTGAAGTGCACAGTGATCAAAGAAGGTTGGGGGGAGGGGGGGGGCATGGAAAAAAAAACAAATGTCAGGAGACCGACATATTCTGTCACAATTAACTTTTTCTGTCACAAAAAAACATTTCCGTTATTACACCGAATAATCCCTCTTAAACTGAAAGTTGTGGACATTTAAAACAAAGGTGAGGCGGTTTAAATTTTTTTTGGGGGGGGCAGGTTCTTGTGTCACTCAGCATCCTTCTTCCACTCGGGGAGAAGAAGACGGGAGGGGTAGAACTGCGCTAACATGGGGGAGCTAACATGTGGTACACCACAGTAGCATATTTCTTTACTTTTTCATCCAACCAAGTCTTTATCTCCCTAATTTTCCCATTACATTACATTTATTTCGAAGACACTTTTATCCAAAGCGACATAAAATAAGATCATGCCAAAGGTCATTGGACTACAATACTACAATACACAGGTCCGATAAGGTACAATGCTTATTATGTAACAGTTATCTATAGCCGTGAACATCAAGTCCAGTTCACACACAGTAAGCACAGGCTGGGTCAGAAAGTTACGACGAGTCAAACTAGAATGAGGCATGACCACAAGATATGACAGACCTACAACAGCAAGATACCGACACAAGTACAATATAAATGCTGGATGGAGATTCCCCCAGTTTGGAATACCCCACCTTATTCATGGGCCCATCCCGTCACTGCGAGGTCCTCCAGCAGTTCTTCGGAGGGGCGCAGACAAGCGCACGCTCCCCAGAGAAACACACCGCTGCGCTACCAAAGACACTTCTGTGAGCGATCCTACAACAAGGCTCTGCGGCCTCGTCCGTGCGGACAGCATGGCCGATCGTAACCGCAGAGAGAACATGCCCCCACCCCCACCCCCCCCCCACCCCCCCCCCCCAGCCCGAGAGGCCACTAACGGTGCTGGAGATTGATGACACTCTGGATCTGACCGATTCCCCTCCGTGGGTTTCAGTCGTAACTGCGGTTGCACTTGCTCTCGTTCTAACGTCAGTCAGTGATGTTCAGAATGAGGCTCACTGACAACCACAGCCAGCAGACCGATGCAGATTACATTACACATGACATTACGCATACAATATCGTACGCAATATGTATGACATATATATATATAATAACATACGCAAACAGTGGTAGGGTAAACACACGGCTGCTTCAGCTCACTCTGTGGAGGTCTCTGAAGATATTAATATCTCTGTTTTTTTCTTCCTGGTTGTTTTTCCATTCAGTGAAATAACTTCAATGTCCTCTTGTTTACATCGCAGCCAGATTACTGCCGAGTGTTTTCAGAGACCTGCGGTTTCACCTCACACCAGTCAGCTAAGAAGCACCATCACAATGAAATCAGCGAGAAATATGAAAAGACTCGAAGGCATTTCAGCTACTTCGTCAATGCTGCTGACTCCAATCTGTCCATATCAACATACAGACTGGTAATGTGAAGCACAGGTATTTGCCTCGGGCATCTGTGTCCAGCGGGTTGCACAATATGTGTTTGTGATATAAGCCATAGCATGCATTTCCATACTTTCAGTCAGCGAGGGGGGGGGGGCGGGGGGGGAGGCCACACCAGAGCAATTCAGCCAGCGCCGTTTCCATGTGTGTTGATTTTTTCTGCATTTTTAACATTCTCCTGACTGTCTATTTACAGCCAGCCCTTCGCCGCCTCCCCCCCCCCCCCCCCCCCCTTTGATGGGGAGGGACACGCATGTGGGTCTCATGATCCTCCGCCATTGTTCTCTGCGATGTTTTTTTTTTTTTTTTTTTTTGGCACGCAAAACTAACCCGAAGCACATTCGCTCGCGATGGCCGGAGAAGCCCAGCGTCTGATATTACATAAACCCCCGTTTCCACGGCGAAGGCGCCCCAGCACCGGGCCCGTGTCAGGATGAATGTGCCCCGTCACGGAGATTAATCTTCAGGGCTGGGACTGACAAGGGTTTACCCCTGGGATCCCCTGAAGGCCCAGGTGTGGATGGAGTCAGGGGGGGCGGGGGGTGGGGGGTGGGGGGTGGTGGTGGGGGGCGGAGAGATTTTACCGGCTTGAGTCCATTTTCACAACTCTGGGATGCTCCTCCTGGTCCAGGAAATGGCTTCGCGCCAGGGCGCTCTCTCTCTCGCTGTCTTCTTGGGGGAAAAAAACGCCCCCGAAACCTCGCCCCCCTTCTGTAAAACGAACCCCGTGACCCACCCTTGCGCCCTAAAAAATGCTTCGGTATTTTAACGCGGCCCAGAAATCTGCGAGCTGAACCAGATGTGATCCCCAGAGCCTGAGGCTGTTTCCCCTTTATAAAAACCCCACCACAAAAAAAAGGAAAAACAAAAACCCCAATATATTTACTGTTGAATTAGGACATTCTACTCGGCTAAGGATACTGTAAGCTCATTCTTGTCAAAAGACACTAACAGTTACTACATATCACTTTCTGATTTCTTTTTTTTTTTTTTTTTTGGTCCCATTCTTAAAAAATGTTCCCCCCGGTGTTGGGACAGGTGAGCTATTGGGGCCGTAACGCTGAAATCCATTACAGTGATGAACAGCTCCGCAGGTGATGTCTTCCTGGGGCTATAACTTTGAGCTCAGACAGACAGATGCTGAGCTGCGCAGCTGGGGTGTAACACAGGTAATCCTCTCAATGCGCACGAGGGGCAGCCTTTCAGTACAGAAAGTACAGAAATATATACACGCAGGACAAAAGGAGAAACAATGGCACACAGGAAGCTTTAAAACGGCAGCTGCGTAACCGATTTATTAAAAAAGTACGTTATTACTGCCAGCGGACAGGCGACATGAAATGCATATTGTATGTGTAAAACAAAAACACTCGGCTTGTGTTTCAGATTTGTCCACTTTATAAAACGGATTTAGAGGTGTCACTAACACCGCAAACAGCTACAGAACAGCCAGTCTTTGACAGATAATCTCAGGTCTTTTTTTTTTTTTTTACTTTAATTTGATTTCGACATTCAGCAAGCCGTGGAGGAAATGATTTAAGTGCCGCTTTTCTGAATCAAAAGCTGATCTGATGTGGTGTGAAAAATGACAAAAGGCACTCGCAGTCCGTCCCGGGTGCGAGCCAGCGTTCCCCTCAGGCTAAAGTGCTGTGGGTGGGGGAGGTCTCTGCTCTACAGGGGAGGACATTCGGGCGTCCTGAGGCGGGACCTGTAATCCCAGAGGGGTAGACGGCTGGACACGGGTTCACCTGATCCTGGAAGCCAAACTGTATTGGGAGTGGTTTGGACCCAGACCCGAGTTATTACTAAGGGGGCCAGATGTCCGTCACTGTGATTGACAGCCCGGTTTTTGGCCCAGGGGTCCTCCATGCGGCTCAGTCTCGCGCTGAGCGCATACTGAAAGTGACATTTAAAAACAATTCAAATGCAACACCAGTGTGTTATATTTTTGAATCATATTGGCTCAGATTTACATCAAATAAATTCTTATTGCCTGACTGGCAATATCGTTCTCATCTAGTCATCCTAGCCACGGTGCGGTGTCTTCCGCCTGGAAGAGGCCACCCAAGTTATCACACCTGATCGTTCAGCCACAAAGGCCCAGGTTGTGCTTGTCAGGGCTCCGTTGAGGGGAGGAAAAGGGGGCGGGGGGGGGGGAATTAAAACGCTTCTCAAGCCAGACAAAACAATACAGGCAATAATTCACTTCAGGCACCGTAGCTACAGGCCAAATACTCTGCTTGAATAGGACCGGGGAGAATTCTGTGGCATTTTCTGTTGGCTTGATTCCGCTTTTTAGTAAGCACTACCAATAAGCACAAAACACTCCCTTTTGTACTTTTCATAATTATAGCTCCCTTCAATAAATGATATCCATTTCAGCCCAGCTTGCTCTGATCCAGTTTTTCGGACTGAGGGGAAACATAAGATCAATGATGGGTGCGAAGATTCGTCTTAATTCAGAAGTAGGAATGCTACTATCCTAAATGTAGTCTATTCATTTACTCACAGCTACATGGTGTTCCTGTTGGAAAGAGTCCTGACCCTTCACACACTTCACTCACGTCTCTCAACAGAGCATTCTGGCCCATTTTAAGCGCGCGTCCATCTGCCTAACAGTAGCCCCGGATAGCTGCTGACATACTGAATGTGTGCCGGGTGTGCATGGCATGTAATGAGGTATCAAATGAAAACCTCATAAAAAGCTGAATTAATGATTTGCGCAGGAGAATGACTTCCCTACCGAGATTCCCCAGGGCTTCTGCTGATGGCAGCACTTAGGACTTAGAGCTTAGGGAAGCAGTGTTTGAATGCAGATACATGTAGTGTATAAACAGTCATTTACATCACTGAGGCACTCAAAGCACCGCAATGGCTTTTCAGCGAAGCCCGAGTAGCTTTCTCTGTGTTTCAGCAGCCAGGAGTCGAGTCCTTGTACGCAGATAACAGCTGAAAAGTTTTCAAGCAGAGCTCACTTTGTTGTTTGCGGTGGGAAAAACACATTCTCAAGACTCGCTTGCTCATTTTATGTCTTAGTTTCATTTAATTTTCCCGCCTATCACTTTCCATGACAGACATTTTGTTGGGGGATGTAGGGTCAAGGTGCTAGTGTCTTTCCAGAAAAGCGCTAAGCTAACCAGTGGTTAGCATTAGGCCTCAACCACGCTCTAGCAGAGGAGGGGTGGGGGGCGGGCGTACAGAGTGCCACACGGCCCAGCCGAATTTTACACGGGGAACGGCCTCTCTGAACGTCGCGCGCAAAAAAAACAGCGAGTTCTTTCAGCGGCGGGAACGCGGATCCGTGACAGACCGCGCGTTACGTCAGTTTGCCCTCCACCCTTCGATTTCCGCTGTCCGAAAGGGGCCCCCCCCCCCCCCGTTTCACACCAACGCGTGAGTCCTTATGTAAGAGAGAGGGGAGAGAGGGAGGGACGGAGAGATAAGAAATAGCACCAGTCAATAAAGAAAAAAAAACAAAGACAGAAACAAATGAAGAAAGGAAAGATGGAGAAACTCAAGGGGAGGCCGCGCTTGCGGCCCGAGCGGCGGCACCGGCTGGCTCAGCTGGCGGGTGAGTGGGACGCTAAGCCCAGACGCCGGCTTAGCCTCTCCTGGACCCGGAGCAGAACAAAGCTGAGCCTCATGGGCTTTGCCTGACCCCAGTAATCTACCGCCATCTAACTGAGCCTCTTAACCTCTTTCCCTTTTCTCTCCCTCAACAAAGACACCTGCAGGATGGAGGCAGGGGTGGGGTGAGGCGGGGTGGGGTGCGGCGGGGTGGGACGGGGGGGTGGGGGTTATGGGGGGCTGGCTAGGCCGAAACAGCAGGCCCTTCACAATGACAAATCTGCTCGAACGTACTACGGGCAGGAAACATACAGGCTTAAAGCCAGACCCGCTCGCCCGCCCCCCCGCACCCCCCGAACTCCACGGTTTCCATGGTGAGAAAAGCAGGCTGAGGAGTTTAATTGTCATCGAAGGAAAAATGCGGAGGGAATTTTAAGGCACCGAGTCACAGATAACTAATAAACAACATCATCAAACTCATTAAGAGGACACCGACTGCTTATGTAAATAAAAGTAAAACATACAGTATTTTACTGTTTTATTATTTCACTTTGTAATAAAATTCCACAGCCACAATTCCAATAGGAGTTGTAATTTTGGGAAGACCAATCCTGATCAAGTTTTGAGGACACCTCTGCAGCGATTGGAGGGAGGCCTGGAGAGTTCGTAATCCCAGATTTATCATTAACCCTCCAGGCTGAAGTTAATCAGGGCGCTCTGTCTGAATAGGATCAAACCAAACCCGTTTAACAGCACAACAATGCACCGGCAGCCGGCACCTGACTGCTAAAATCGAGTCTACAATTCTCTTTTTTGAAAAAATTCATAGCTCCTTCCACATTTTAGTGAATATTTTGGATAGTGTTCTTGTAAGTTATTGTGGTTTGTTCTTGCTTCCATTTGCTTGTTTTTAATTATGTAAAATGATTTTTCTTTTATTGTACAAAGAAATCATTCGAACTGCCAAAAATAAACATACGTTTATTTTGTCCAAAAAGTTTATTTCTCAGGATTGTAATCTTTTTGTAATTGTTTTTCTCATGGGGGCCCTGGGGATGCCATGTATTTGAATGATGAACACTTTGTGTCAAAGGCATTATGGTCACTGAAGATGGTGTACCCCTCATCACCCCAACCTCCCCCCCCCAGCCCCAAAATAAGGCCCTACCCGCTTCGGCAGTTTTGGGACTTCATAATCTGCTCTGAGAACCAGGCTGGGTTTTGGGGGGTTTTTTTTGTCAGAGTGCAGAAAGCCAAATCACTCGGAGCCCAATTACCCTGCACAGCTGTCACCCTCCAGTCGCTCCAGCGGGACCCTCCAGTGGGACCCTCTAAACCGCGGCCACAGGACGTACCTGGCACCGCCCCGCTGCAGCCATGCACCGATTAATCCCAAACAGATCCCCCCCGACAGGACCGGGAACCGCCACACACGATTCCCACAGACACTGCACGAGGCACGGGTGAAGCAGGCGGGGGGGGGGGGGCATTAAATACCCCCCCCACACCCCCAAACTCTGCTCAATGTAAGTAACCATCTGCGTGTTCGCATTTAAACACCATCTTCAACTTCATTTCCACATTCAACCTCTCTCATGTAAAGGAACCGAAGGTCTCAGACTGAAACATGCCAGCGTGCATTAGAAGAAAACCATTCCTGAATTTATCTGTGTTAATTAGTCACAACGTGTAATGGTGTTCTCTGGGTCTTCATCTTGATAAACGAAAGCATGTGTCATCATAAACCACTTAATAACAGACCCCCCCCTCCCCCCCCGCCAATTCACTCAATCCCCAACTTCCTCAGTCTTTTACCGTTTCTCACAGTGACCAAACCAAGAAAGGTATTCCACATTACAACCAATTTTACAACCAATTTCTACGTCCCCCGAAGTTAAACAAACATAGACGTGGACAGTCTCTCAGATATAACAATCAATTGTTCCTGAAGCAGTGGCCTTTAATTGATGCCCATTAAGTACACTTGAAAGTTTTCTTAGCTCTTCCCACTGAATACTTCCTATCGAGGGAGGTCAGATGAGTTTACTATTAAGCATAAAATGCCAGAAATAAAATTTCCCTACAGAATGTAACTGCCATTAAGTATTTTATTTTTATGTAAGGAGAACATGTGCTGAAGGGACACAATAAAAAAAAATTCAGCTGTTTTTTTGTGCCAAAGTTGAGTCTGCTGTTCTCGTATAATGAGCTCTTCAGTCTCAGCGGCTGTGTACTTAAGACCATAAGGTCCCTCGCTTTTAAAAAAGAAACCGACTTTTATTTACTGAGCCATTCAAGAGATATGCTGACGGCAGTTAAAGGCCTCCTCCCCTCTTTCATTTGTCCACAAGAACTGTGTCATGAGAGTGCACTCCAGCTTTTTAAAATTTTTTTAAAAAGGAACTGAACTGAACTGCCAGGCAGACGGCGACCCATTCATCCTCCTCCGGCTGGAGCTTTCTCCTGACCCCAAATACTGTAAGCACTCCCCTTGTCCGTTTCCTCCAGGACCACCTAAAAAACCACAGTCGCTAAACACTCCATAATCCCTGTTTGCAGATGCCCAGCCCGGCCGTAAGCCTAATGCAAACCTCAAATATTTACCAAGGACGCAGCACACAAGAGCCACCAGCCAGAGGTTAACCTCCCTGCCAGAGAGTTCAGGACAACTGAAGGTGCATTCCTGCCAAGCTTTTGGAAAGTTGTTTATCAACAAATGTAAGCTCAGATATGCGCAGTTCCGAGCATGTTCTGAATATCTTTTCATCTCAATGAACTGATTCTCTGTGCAGGAAAAAAAATTATCCAATGAATTTCGTGCAATAGCATGTAATAATGTACTTTGCCCTGCCACAGACTTAAAACAACTCCTCGAATATTTATACAAGTTTTTAAAAAGTACTATGAGCAACAGCTTTGCATATCTGAAGAGGTACTTCATTCTGTGAGATGTGTGCATGCTTAAAATCAATATGGCAAGCATGGCTCCAGGAATCTCTCGATCTCTCTTATTCAGAGAGTTCATTCACTTCATTCAGAGCCAAAATGTGGGTCTTGTTTGGATTAGAGATTAGAGATGCTGTCTAATTGACTTTCCTTGCTGCAGAGAACCTATTTCAGACGCTGCCAGACTCCAACTGGCCCCTCTTCCGAAAATATTTCTCGAGTGACACGATCTCAGAGTGAGCACCCGCCGGCACCCCTTCCCGGTGACATCACGCGGTTGCCGTGGTACTACGCCACCCACACGCCGGATCTGCAGGGCTCAGAGCTCGCAGCCGGACTGGGCTGTACCGTCGGACGGGACACAGAACCAGTCAGGGAGCTATAAGTTCGGCTATAAGGGGAGCCGCCATACCCGGTCCCTCAGGGTCTGCGTTTGGGACAGGCACACTGGTGCTCTCACGAGACTGAACCACCGGACAGTTCTGCTGCCGTCTAATTCTGAACACCAACCCCAACCCAAACCTTAACCCCAAACCCGGAGCCCCAAATAAACGACCAACCATAGGGAAAATGGGAGCGTTGGTGACAAGCAGGGACGTTTTCAACAACAACTACAAGAAGAAGAAGAAGACAAAGAAGAAGAAGAAGATGCAGGAGGCGACAAAGAAGAAAAAGAGGAGGAAGAAGAAGAAGCAGATGAAGATCTGGGTCTTCCCGGTTCCCGGCTCTTACCTCCGTCTTTCTGGGACTGGCCGGTGTTCCCGCAGCGGTGCGATTCGGAGACGGGGAGCTATCCGGGTCGCCGCATTCCTCCGGGTCCGGGTTCCCGAGCGCGCCGCTCCCCTTCAGGGCTGGATCAGCCGCCGCCGTCACCGGAGCAGCCTCAGGCTGAAATGAAACAGCGGAGTAACGGTCAGCAGCGGACACGTCGCCAGAGGCAGCCGCGGGAGACTCGGACGGGATGGGGGGGGGGCTGCGTAGGCCGTGCCAAAAACAAAACAAGGGTCTGAGGTCAACCGCTGAGAAAGAAAGAAAGAAAAAAAGAAAAGAAAAGGAAAGAAGAAAATCGGACTCGATTCCGTTTGACAGAAAACAAGAGAAGGAAAACCTCACAAGCATCAAAAAAATGCCCATAAAGATCTATCTAAAGATGCATCTTCTCATTCCACTGTTTACCCTCAGTGGTGGACTTCAGATAGGGTCCTCAAGAGTAAAAGAGCAGGCTTCGGCTCTCCCAAAGGAAATGAGCCTGTGGCACACGGCCACGCCCACGTCCAGGAGACATGTGCCCCCCTCAGCGCGGCCGCGAAATGACCGAAGCCTTGCAAACAGCGTTTCTGCACACGGCCCTTTGTGCGTCACAGTCGTAAAAACCAAAGAGGGCGCATTTGTTCTTCTCCGGAAAAACTGCGGTGGCTCGAGAAACAAGAAACGATGCTCGTCACCATGTTAGGAGAGGGTGCTGGGATGGGGGGGGGGGTTGGTTTCCACACAGTCCAAGAAGCAGCCCGTACACACAATAGCCATCTGTCTCCAGTGCTACAGACTAGCCTCTGATAATAGACTGGCATTGAACTGAGCGAGCAGCATCTCTAACTTCCCACAACAGGAAGCTGCACGCATTCTCACACCAGCATGACATGTGGTGCACGTCGTGCGCTTCTGTGTGTGCTATCTGCAGCCATGCTTGCCAAGATTAAAGTTGGTTACCATGGTACCGACTCTTGGATGGGTTTACCAGTCATTGGACCATCCTTCATTTTTTTTACACAAACAGAAACAAAACAGGCACATTTTTTTGCTGCAGCTATAAATTGCATTAGGTTGTAGTTACCATAAATATGCATTTGGGAGATTTCCAGATCATGCACAGTTACTCTGCTTCTGTATGTAATCCACAGATCAGAAAACAGCTGGATCAAGAAGGAATGATATTATAAATCCCACACAAAATAAAGGTCAGATACAGTTCAATAAGTATAAAGTAACGAAGATGTCTGTATCTTTGCCATCCAGCCATAGCATCACACCCTGGTGTTTTGCCTCACAGGACAACCGTTGGTGTTGGCTGTGGCCTGATGCAGAACAACTGCACTACAGCCATAAAGATTCGCTAGACATAATGCTGATTACTGCAGCTCTTTCAAAAATAAAATAAATCTACTGGTTCATTCATCTGAAGAGTTTTCAGGCAATGGGGATTCCATAAATAAGGCCTGACACTCCAAAGCAAACATCCCAAATGAGGTTTGAGGGGAACGTGTCTACGATCTCGCCCCTGCCACCCGACACAGGTCACGCCAGTGTGACTGTTGAAGCCCCAGGCACCAGTGTGACTGTTGAAGCTCCAGGCACCAGTGTGACTGTTGAAGCCCCAGGCACCAGTGTGACTGTTGAAGCTCCAGACACCAGTGTGACTGTTGAAGCTCCAGACACCAGTGTGACTGTTGAAGCCCCAGACACCAGTGTGACTGTTGAAGCTCCAGACACCAGTGTGACTGTTGAAGCCCCAGACACCAGTGTGACTGTTGAAGCTCCAGGCACCAGTGTGACTGTTGAAGCTCCAGGCACCAGTGTGACTGTTGAAGCTCCAGACACCAGTGTGACTGTTGAAGCTCCAGGCACCAGTGTGACTGTTGAAGCTCCAGGCACCAGTGTGACTGTTGAAGCTCCAGACACCAGTGTGACTGTTGAAGCTCCAGACACCAGTGTGAATGTTGAAACTCCAGGCACCAGTGTGACTGTTGAAACTCCAGGCACCAGTGTGACTGTTGAAGCCCCAGGCACCAGTGTGACTGTTGAAGCTCCAGGCACCAGTGTGACTGTTGAAGCCCCAGACACCAGTGTGACTGTTGAAACTCCAGGCACCAGTGTGACTGTTGAAGCTCCAGGCACCAGTGTGACTGTTGAAGCTCCAGACACCAGTGTGACTGTTGAAGCTCCAGACACCAGTGTGACTGTTGAAGCTCCAGACACCAGTGTGACTGTTGAAGCTCCAGGCACCAGTGTGACTGTTGAAGCGCCAGGCACCAGTGTGACTGTTGAAGCTCCAGGCACCAGTGTGACTGTTGAAGCGCCAGGCACCAGTGTGACTGTTGAAACTCCAGACACCAGTGTGACTGTTGAAGCTCCAGACACCAGTGTGACTGTTGAAGCTCCAGGCACCAGTGTGACTGTTGAAACTCCAGGCACCAGTGTGACTGTTGAAGCTCCAGACACCAGTGTGACTGTTGAAGCTCCAGGCACCAGTGTGACTGTTGAAGCTCCAGGCACCAGTGTGACTGTTGAAGCCCCAGGCACTAGTGTGACTGTTGAAGCTCCAGGCACCAGTGTGACTGTTGAAGCTCCAGGCACCAGTGTGACTGTTGAAGCTCCAGGCACCAGTGTGACTGTTGAAGCTCCAGGCACTGTAGAAGCATTAGACCAACACTTAACTTCTGGAGGGAAACGTAATGGCCAGGCTAAACCACTCAAAGAGACTGAAGTCTGAAGTCGAAGCCTAGTGTGTCCATTCTAAAATCCAACTGATTTCACCAAAATTGGGGGGAAATTTGTCTTTGTTTGAGGCTTAATTAGACTGCCATGGCTGGCTCCACACCCGTTGAAAGCACAGGAGGCAATACTCGTGTAGCAGTCTTCTCATTGTAACAGAGGGGGAAAAGAAAACCAATTATCTGCGTAAAATAAAACCTTGCAGAAATTAGTCTCATAAAACCTGCAGTAATAAAATGTTTTATTTGGTTAAACCGTATGACAAAATCACCTTCTGCATTATAAATCGGAGAAGAAGAAGAATGCAGGTGGACTGTGTAAGCTCTGAGAACATAGTGACTGTTAAGGTACAGGCCATTAACAGATATCCATTCTTAAGACAGGGGGAGGACTTCACAATGGGTTTATGCTATTGGCCTTTCTGGATCAAATAAGCCGTACCAATGAGAATGGGTTAATGAAACCCTCCTTATTTGTTTTCTGTAGTAGAAAAGAAAAAAAAATTCAGCATTGCAAAAATCCATGTTGGCATCCTGCCTTTGGTAACCTTTAAAGGCCAGCACCGGGAGTCCGGAGATCGGTATGCCACATTAATTCTCCCCGGCCAGGACTACACATCTTTCAGCTGCAGACCACATACTGCAGGGAAGCAGAAGCACAGATGCCGCAGAGTTCATGCCTGGCCTCCATTATTCACATCTTGTAGTGGGCGGTGTCATTGGTCCAGCTTCTTGACAATGCATTGCTCATGTGATAAACCTGCCAGCTGCCGATGACCACCCGACCGTAAACACATAGCATTTACAGCTTGATTACATTCTATTTTTTTCCCCACTTTACATGTTGACAAGACCGACCGAATACAGCATAAACTCCTGCCCTACGAACAAACCCACGGAGCCACGCCCACAACGGCCTGTCACAGGGTCAGAGGACACGGCAGACTCCGCCCCTGCCTCCTGCAATTGGCTGCTGCCGCCGTCACTCACCGGTCGCTTGCGGGAGGCGCCGGGCGTGTGGGAGGGGGAGGAGCCAGAGCTTAGGGCCTCCTCGATGTCCAGGTTGAGTTGGTCCAGTTTCTTCATCAGCTGCGTCATGGACGCGGACCAGGGCGGGGGGATCTGCGGAGGCTCCTTTGGAGTGACAGCGGGGAGGACCAATGAGGAAACGGAAACAACACAATGCGTTCTGACAGGCATATGTCCTCTCGTCATCACTGACAGCTCACATTGACAGTGCATGCTGGGTAGACCACAGCTATTCAAGCTTCGTGCCAATGGAAGCAATCGCAGAACATCTGTTATATTTTAAATTAGCTTTAGCTTCCAAAAAACCCTCCACTCATTTTATTTTTAACCAAGTCTTTCCACAGCAACATATTCAAGTCTGTATTTATGTACTGTATTGCTTGAACAGTTTCTGACCAAAACTTGAGCATCAATGGAACAATGAGGGCCCAGTTGAGTGGATTAAAATATGTCTTAATACGACTGTTCTCAAAACCCTCCGAGACTAGTTCACCATTGTCATTACAGAACTAGACAGAAACTATGGTGTTTATTGCAACATATCCTTAATTATTTGCATACGGGCTTTCAAAAGCTCAAAGAGGTTTGGATAAGATCAACATTATGTATACCATAGGACTTTTAAGATCAAAACATCAAGTCATTCCAATTCATTTCAGAGCTCAATTTTAAAACACAAAAACATTTTCGGAATACTATGGGGGGGGCGGGGGGGGGGCTGGAAGAAGGGAAAAAAACAACAGCTGTAGACAGCAGCACCCTCAAAGAGAGAAACCTGAGAGCCTCACAGGGACACACATACGGGGTGGGGGGGGGGGGGCGGGGGGGGACGGGGGGGGGACGGGAGGGGGGGGGGGGGTTCACGCCGGACTCGGCCGGAGGAATTCCTGACTCCTGGCTTTCCCTGCTCCCAGACCCCCGCCGTGTATAAATAGACTCTTCCGCACACGAGACGCAGAGCAGGGGTTGGGGGGGGGGGGGGGGTTGGGGGGGGGTCTGGAGATCCGAGACCATTAATTACCAGGAAGCGCTTCAGTCACAGAGACCTAAATTAACACCGTTTCCATTATTGGAGCGAGTCGGGGGGGGGGGGGGGGGGGGGTTGGGGGGGTGGGTGAAGTGGGGGGGGTTAGAGGGCGCGAGTGGGCTGGAAGGGGAGTGGGCGGGTGGCTGTTTTTGAGAATCCTGGGGTTCGGGAAAGGCCCCCTTGCGTAACATCCCGACTCTGAAATCACGGAGCCCGACAAAGACGTCCCTTCATCCCCCCCCCCCCCCCCCCAATAAAAGTCCGAAATGTCGTCTGCGCGTTGAGTGTGACCACTGGAGCCCCCCTGAGGCCCAACAGGCCCCCTCCGCTGCATCAAAGCTCCCTCTCATCCCCGACACAATCCCCCCATTCAGGAGTGCCACCTCTCAGAAAGGGCACATTTGTCCCAATGGCTGATGTTCCGAGCCTGCCATCGGGGTGGGGTGGGGGGGGGCTGGGGGGGGTGCCTGATCCTATCTTTGGGACTCGTAAAATCTGCCGGAATGTGGTAATATCCCAAGCGTCACCTCGGCCAATTAGAGTCCGGATAGCAGAGAACGCCTTTGCCCTGTCCCTGCCCCCTGCCTCCCCCTCCCCCCATGGCATATCTCTCAAGGGGTCAAGGGTCACAGAGGGCTGGGACTGGCACTGCGGGCACCATTTTAAACCTGGGCGGCAGCGAGAAGCAGCGGGCAGACACCCACATAATGGGGCTACTGAGAGCTGCAGCTAGGGGCCAGTTCGGCACTTCCTGCTAATTTCACACGCTATCGAAATCAATGAAGCACTATGATACGAACCGAAAAACAAAGCAGGTCACCCAAAAGCCAAATGCTTTGGTGAATCCGTAATCTACTAAATCCGGGTTGTTATACAGTTCCCTATGCGGCCCAAATGACATAATGCCCCCCCTTACAGCAAGAAAATGCTGGCTACTGTAGCTGTTGCCCAGAACTTTGGGAACATTCCTCCAATATACTTATTCTGATTGGCCCATACAGAATTCAATGTCCTTTAACACTGGTGGAATTTAAACTACGCTAGCCACCATAAGCGATGTGTAACTAACATGCAACAATGCAAAGAAACTCATCAGCGGGAGAAGAAACAGATGAGAATCCAGCATCAGACACCAGACGCACCAGCCACTTCCTCCGACCACCCAGAGTCACCTGACTGACCTGATCCAGGGAAAGTGCCCCCCCCCCCAAACCCCTGCTGCCCCCCACCCCCCACTACCCTCAATCCTGAAGGAATTACCTAAATCTGAGCAATCCTGGCCTGACCCCTGGGCCTCAGGGTCATGAGGGTCAGAAAGTAAAAAAAAGTTGCTCCCTCTCTACCTCTGCCAGCACTGAAGTGTATGTCCATCTCTCATGTTGGCCTTAAGTGCAATGGAAATCATCATTTCTGACAGTCATATTATCCAGAAGGAACAAAAGAAAACAAATACAGTCGTCTGTAATAAAAGCTCAACTGTATTTTATATTTGTTTATTTGTTTTGTTTTGTTTTTAATCTTGAAAACAACACAGCTTTTGTCCACTACAGAATTATTTGCTGTTGGTCATTTTGAGACAGTTCATTGTGTAACTGACAAAGCTCTGTTAAAAATAATATTTAAAAAAAATAAATAAATTTGAAAAAAATTGTATTATCTCTCACTCTATAAATGTGAAAAAGTAACTATTCATCTTTATATTCTGTCTTAGTGAACCCTTTTAAATGCAAAAAAGTGATTGCACAGGGTCTCTAAGCATTTAACCGCACTATTAGCAGGATTTACAAAATGTACAAAGAGAAGCAAACAAGTTCCCACCACTTCGTACCTCTCCGTTAAACGTGACAAGCCTTCAGAACTGGCGACTCTAACGGTAAACCTTCATGTTTTATGGATGCTTTAATCCAGGTCTAATCCTCTGTGGCCATTATCAGCAATATATACGCAAGGAGGTGGCGTCATCTGCAGGAAAGTTGCTGCGTGCGCTTCTGCAGGAAGATGGGGCATACACCGTCACGTGGACGACGCGCACGAATCCAACGCTGGTTAGAAATATGCACTTGAACGGCACGGTGCAAAAATCCACGCCTGGATGTTGAACTTAGAATCGACAGATTTTTTACATGTCAACCTGACCTTACACAGAAGCTTCCAAGCACCGCTGTGCCAACACCGCAGTGCGCACGCCGTAGCCTAGTCTACGGACTGCTTACGATATGTATTTTCAGAAAATAGCCAAAAAAATAACATCTCGATTCAGGCATTGATTTAATAAGTGTGCTTGAGTTGTTTTCAATTCAGTTTGTTTTTAATAGTTTGCTATGTAAACACGTCCCCAATCAAAATTCCGCCTATACAGCAACCCAACACACACACAAGACCTGAAACAACAAGGCTCAGTAAGAGCCCGCCTGAAGCTGATCAAGGACCTCATCCGGTTTTAAAAGCACCCTTCTCTGTCACTACAGGCCGGCTGAATACCAGGAGCTCGGAATGCCAGCCTTTTCGTGGAATGAGCGGAATTCGAGGGACTTCGACGAGCGCAGTGTGAGACAGTAGCCTTGATTCATTTTACTCGCCTTTTCTCTTGCATTCAAAAGGGCGCAGGGGGAACAAAAAGGACCCTGCCATGGAAACCGAACTGGTATGAGCCAGTCCTCCGGATCGATTCATTAACGTTATCTAAAGGGAGAAACAAGAATGCCCGGGGGAACATGACTTTATCAGTGCAAATTAGCCACATTGTAACCCACTGCATTTCCCCATTGTCATTGAAATGAGAAGTGAAGTACCCTTCCTCGCCATAGTTCTGGGCATGGTGCCCGCTCTGTGCCACCCACATCGAGTACCGGGAATCAAGATGGAGGGATCGGAGTGTTGCAATCAGATGTACAGTTCAAGAGGGCTGCCGCAGCCTAACCGGTGTCTTGAATACTCAAACGAGTATCCTTAGTTCTCTCGTGCACATTAATCCTGATGCCAAACTACCGCGGCATGCAAATGCCAGCTCTTCCGAGAAACGAATACATTCATTGAATAAACGGCAACATCTTTGCAACATGCAATCACAATGACCTAATCCAAACCGTTTAAACGGCGTAGTTGCTTACCATATGAAGCAATGCTGCCCTCTGCTGGTGAAAATGTAAACAGCCGACTTTAAAACCCTGTGAGCTAGAAACACGCTCGTATGTCATTCTTGTCCTGACTCGGAATTACGAGGATTTCGCTGCAGTCCGTGGCACTTCTAACAGTCTCCCTGGTGGGGAATGAGTTTCGTGGTTAAGGAAGACGGCAAATATTGACGCATCCCTGCATTAAAAGCAAAAGATACCGATATAAAGTCCTGCAAAAACAAACTGCAAAGCCACTCTCTGAAACATGTTTGCGTTCACCTTCGCTGGGCTTTTACGCAGAACTGTTCCACGAGGACAACCTCGAGGTCCCTACAAACCCGACTGACGCGATGCAGGAAACAACAAAAAACCACCTTCCTATATCTGTTTTTATTGTTACTTCCCATAAATATTCAGAAGATTCAGATTCTGGCCTTTTGATGTATGATTATCGTATTCTTAATTAACTTGCCGTGGCATACTGTAGTGAGATAATAAACACATCTGAAAAAAATGGAAAAACAGAGACAGTTTTTTTGTAGCTCAGATTAGCAAGTCAGTCGTCTACGAAGCACAGACGACAGCAAATTGTAAATTCGTTTTTATGACTTCAGCTCCGTTATGATAGCGCCGAACCGGGCTAACACAAGATTTGCAGCCAGTGAATTCTGAGATGTACTTTTTTCATTAAGTTTTTTTAAAAGCCCAATCAGTTTTCAAGAACATGTGAGACTATAAAGGAAAAAAGAGCAGAATATATACCTACTCCTTAAACCCAGAAGCAAACAGCTAAGGCAAGGCAGGCAGCTGCCTGGGGCCCTGAGGATTGGGGCTGAGGGCCAAGGGCCGAGTTTTAGGAGTTTTGGGGCGGCTGAGCTTTAGGAGTTTTGGGCGACACAATGCCAGTGGAAGTCAGTTAGAAGGGCCCCATTGGATTTTCAGCCTGGGTCTCTAGAATGGCCTCTATTTAATCTGACCAATCATAGCTTGGAGGAGTTAAAATAAGAAGTGTTACCATCACAGATGCCCACCTCCCTTAAATATTAAAAGGAACATTTCTCCGCTTTGAAAAAGGAGCGATCGTGATAATATTTTCAGCTGCCCGACTTGGGTCGGATGAAAGCCAGGACATCCAAGAAAATTCACACTTTATGTTTTGCACCTACGGCCAAATCAAATCAAATCTAAATGTATTCACGCACCATATTTTACAATACTGTTGTCACAATGCGCCTTCACCGCATACCCTGTCCTTAACACCCTTCTAACGCGAGCCTAGGGGAACAGTGGTAAAACAGAACACCCCGGGTGGCATTTAACCCTTTAAGGTATGAGAACATTCTAATATTTGATTAGAATGTTCTTAACTGAACATTCTAATGCTGATCACTACTCATAAATGAAAGCAATGGAGTTCCAGAACACTGACTTCAAAGGGAATTAACCTGGAGAGGAGCCGGACTCATTAGGAAGACCAGGCTGCCCCCCATGCCCATGCTATCATTCTGCTCTACTCCAACCCTCCTCCACACACGTCACGTTCACCTGAGGGAGTCACCTTGAACCCTCACATGGGGGCCAGGAGGGAGAGCAGGGAGAGAACGCTTGCTATAAGCACACACACACACACACACACACACTCACACACGCACACACACACACACACAGACACACAAACACACATTCTCACACACACACACTCACACTCATACTCACTCGCACACGCTCGCACGCACGCACACACACATACTCACACACACACACACACTCACACTCACACTCACACTCACACTCACACTCACACTCACACTCACACTCACACTCACACTCACACTCACACTCACACTCGCACGCACGCACGCACGCACGCACACACGCACGCACGCACACACAGACACACACTCACACTCATACTCACACAACGCACACACACGCACACACACACACAGCCAACAGTGACCAATAGCAGCAGCCGTTGGTCCCTGCACTATCAGGGCTGTTGAACTTCTGTCCTCTTTGTATAAAAATCAGCCTCCTGAATTCCCAGAATTCTTCTACCCCTTTCCCAAAACACGGCTACCCCCTCAGCCACACTGGCCAGTTTGACCGAAGGGTATGCCATCGCCCTGCACCTTCGTCCATCTGTCTCACCTGCCTGTCTGTTGGTACGTCAGTCTGTCCGCAAATTGAAATGAAGCAGACAGATATGTTACATTACATTACATTACAGGCATTTAGCAGGTGCTCTTATGCAGGGCGACTTACACAACTTTTTTTTACATAGCATTTACATTTTATCCGTTTATACAGCAGGATATATACTGAATCAACGCAGGTTAAGTTACTTGCTCAAGGGAACAACGGCAGTGTCCTACCCAGGAATCGAACCTGCGACCTTCAGGTTCAAAGACCAGCTCTTTATCCATTATACCACACTGCCGCCCCCACGTACGCTTTCGTCTGACATGACGATGGCCTGCACTACATGGAAACAATCATTGTGCCTGTTGATGGGGAAAGTACATCTGTGAACCAGTGCTTGTGTATTTCTGAGAAATATATGACAGCACAGGCGCCATTTAGAAACAGCAGACTTCCCTCCTGTGTTGTTTTTTTTCCCTAATAAACATGGCCGCGCTGGGCCTGGGCCTGGGCCTGGGCCGCATGTAAAGTGTCCGACAGTTTTATGGAGGTTTGTTCTACCCTCTCATTACACTGACCAATAAACCGCAGACCTGCGTACATGTGTACACAAAAGTCCAGGTGAGGGCAATAAAAGTGGGAGGGAATTGTATGGGGCGGGGGGGGGGGGGGGGTGTATGGGCTAAGGGTTCGGTGACCCCCCCCAGGGTCAAGAGAGAGACTGGAAAAAAGCCACAAATCTCTCCTTTGACTTGTTGAAGGAAATAACACCGTGTGTAATGGGTCAGATGAGTTCACTGTTTGGGGAACTACAATGCGTGAAAAGAGTGAGAGAGAGAGAGAGAGAGAGAGAGAGAGAGAGAGAGAGAGAGAGAGAGAGAGAGAGAGAAAAAAACAGTGACTGTTTTCATTCTTTGAAGGGCTCTGTTTTTCAGTTATACATTGCTTCACTGTAGTAAGAGTGAGGCAAACACTTCCAAACACCTGAATAACAAACCTGTCAAAAGAAAAAAAAAAAACTGAAGAAGAACAGCAACAAAAAGCAGCGACCGGGTCTACCTAGTTCAGGCAAGATGAATGACGTTTGGGGAGAGAGAGAGAAAAACACGGGCGAGAGAAGCAGGTCTTTGTTTGCCTTCAGTGTGAGGGAACATCTGCACAGTGGGGGTGGGGGGGGGGGCGAATCTATGTTCTGCTTTATCTCACTGGGGGCTGACTGTCTCTCATGTTTGCGCAGAATTCTTGGAAGTAATCTGCCAGAGTCCCTTGATGTCTGTCTAATTTTTTGCTCTCCAAGATGATTTAATCTCGACAGAGCTCTGAGAGTTCTGAGAGAGGGGGAAAGTAAGAGAGCTCGACATCTACCTAATCACCCTCGTTTACATTCACAAGGACTGTTTTGTTCCCGGATTCTGAATTAAGAATGAACTAGACATGAATACATAAAGGCACGCGTAGGATAAGACTGTGATTACAAGTGCATGTTAAATGTGCTTCAGCTGGTAACAGATGACTGCAAGGTGTCATATTCTGTGTGTCCTTTGAAGAGCCAGACAAGGTTAGATTGATTATTTATATTTTATATTACTTTTATTCAGCCACATAGGTCAGCTGTGACAACCCAATTTCATTTGAGAATTATCTTTTGCAGTGACCACCTAGACGAATCAAATTGGTTATAGGGGAAGCAAGGGATTGTGCAGCCAATCAGATGCTTTCTTGTGAAGCAGTGGGCGGGGCACTCACCTCCCTGCAGCAGGATTCGCTCTCTGCCCGACAGTCACCATTACAGACCGATCCCTGGTGGACAGGAGCGTCCCGCCCCGTCCCCATCCCGTTCCCCTTCAGCTCGCCCCTCCTCCGCCGTCCCGCCAGGAACCCCCTGCACTGCGGCAGCTCCGGAAAGACGTCGTCGTCATCGTCGTCATCCTCGGAGGAAGAGCCCGCTCCGCTCAGGCCCTCAGAAAGGCAGAGACGGGCGCGGCGGGGCGCGGGGTAGTCTGAGAAGGCGATGGAGCTGGGCTTGTGCTTCACGATGCGGGGCAGCTCGTAGCCGACCACCACCGTCGGGACGGGACCAGGTGGCCCCGCGTGCCCCGGGAGGGCAACCCCACCACAGAGTTCCTCTGCAAACTCTGAAGGGTCCACGTTGAGGTCTGGCTCCTCCTGGTGGCCGGGCGCTGCAGGCGCAATGCCACCCTCCCTGGGAGGATGGGAGAGGGTCAGGTCGGGGCCCGGCTCTTCAGTGGAATCCACTGCACCCGCGCAAGCAGTGCCCTGCGCCTCCAGGCCTGTGCCAACAACCTTCCGGTCACAGCTCAGCCCTTCCCGGGAATCGCACAAGGCGGGGGTATTTCCCAACTTCCTCGGGGAGTTCGCTGGAAGTGAAGCCTTGCCCGGCTCCTCCTCAGGGAAGCCCGGTGAGGTGGAGACCGGACCCAAATCAACAGGCTCCTCCAGTAGAGCAGCATCGTGGTCCGGGACATCTAAGCACCCCCGCAAAAAGGCTATGTTGTCACTCTCACGG
The DNA here is from genome assembly GCA_039654925.1 of Anguilla pacifica. NCBI lineage: Eukaryota > Metazoa > Chordata > Actinopteri > Anguilliformes > Anguillidae > Anguilla > Anguilla pacifica. Next base: position 44,791,173 of record CM077295.1, read on the forward strand.
GGGTCTCCGACCACGCCTCTATCCCACTGCTCCAGGAGTCTGTCCCCACACAGGTCATCGACTGCTCGCTGCGGTGGTCCACGTGACCAGCCGGAGTCCCCGTTCTCCAGCGCTCGCTCGCTCAGAGGCGAAGCGAAGACCACAGCCCTGCCACCGGAGGATTCCTGCGCCGAAAAGGCCACCACGGGCGGCACCGTCTTCAACAGCGTCTGCACTCCTTCCAGAGTCACCATGGTTACCGTTTCCATTCCGTACTCTAGAATCTGGCACCATCCGAAAGGCAGCTTCTGACACAAGGGTCGGCCATCTATATCGAAAGCGTCAAATCAACAGACCAGCTTACAGCGTGCATTCCTTTCAGCTTGATCAGACAGCATGAATGAGGCCAGTCACCTGCAAGAAAAACACAAGAGAAGGCAGTTACTATTTACACTCAACACTTTTACCATAGTAGCCCAAACCCCGACTGGGATTAGATATAACTGATGCTTGAAAATCTCAACGGAAGAGAATTGTTTCCAGTGAATTTAGTCAAACATTCAGGAATAACTGACAAAATAATAGGAAGTTGATGTCATGGGGAAGGAGACAGATTTTTTCCCTCCACTTTTCGCCTGTGTTTGGAAGGCCCAATCAGAACTATTGGCCAATCTCACTGCTGTAATCTCCTCAGGAAGATCCCACACAAACATCTTCCACAGTGCTTGAAGTCAGCCGACAGTTCCTTTCCCCATGCTGCAATGGATCAGCTAAGTTTCTGCAGCTTCTGCAGCAGGTGGATCACTGGCACCCAGTCAATCACACAAAGAGGAACGAGAGGAGTGGCGAGGGACGTCCCCCCCCTCCCCAACACACACATCCCAAATCCCTGCAATACCTGAGAGGGGCTATTGTCCAGGAAGTACTTTGATGCTGGAAAAGTCAGGATTCCAAGCATCCAGGCTGCTGGGAGCGCTGGCCGCACTCCACAGTAGTGAGGCTTCAAACCGCTGCTGCTGGAGAGAGCCCCGTTCCCGGTGTTTTCAGAAAGGTTATTTATAGTTTGTTGAGAGTTCCTTTTCGCAGGAATGCGAAAACACAGCTTGAGCCGAGAAGCCGGCCGACGTCCCGCGGAGGAAAGCCATGGGAACTCCTCTCTCACACACGTTTCTCAGCTCCAGGGCCCGCCTTTTGTTTTTTTTTGTTTTTTTTTTTAAGGTCTGAGCCCCCCGACCCCCCCCCCCCCTCGACTTGCCGTAAATTACGCAGCCGAAGCGGTAACAAAGCCACCAGGGCCGCTGCAGTCCCGCCGAGCAGCGCGTCCCGCCACGGGACGGGGCGAGGAGCAGTTCAAATTTTAACATCTGGCCCCCGGGCAACCCCGCTCCTCAAGTCTGGATACGTTTCGGACACGATCCCGGTGACATCACCGGGCTGAGGAATTTGGACACGCTGTCCCCCGCCCGGTGATTTACCATCTCCCCCGCGACCATTCATCAGACATGTCACCGGCCCGATCGCACCACGCACCCCCCCCCCCACCTCTCCAATAACCCCCGTTTAAAAACCCAACATTAACCTGCCTCTCGCCCACAGATACCTGCTGTATCGGCAAAAGCACAAACAGATGCAGTGTAATTCTGTTTCAGACCAAGGGGCTAACACAGTGGCATGGCCCTGCAATCAGGTCACTCATATCTGGAAAGCGGTTGACTGGCCTTTTATTTTTGTTGTAAATAAGTGACATGCACACAAAATGAAGTGCTTGTCATGGACAAATTAACCATCTGATTTTCTTTTCCAGTGCGTTTGGAATGAACTTCTCATTTTCATAAGTAAAGCTGTGTATTATTTAATAACGTCATTGCGTGAGCACGTAAATATCTACATCAGTATCTTGTGAATGACACATAGTTTGCATGCCTAGGCAATATTTTCTGAATGACACAGTCTGTATTTCACATTTTCTGGACAGCACACAGTGTGCAGTATTGCTTAACCATTTAAGGGGCCTGCTCTTAAAAAAATAGACTGTTTGTTTTGAGTTTATGAGTATTGTGGTGCTATGCCTGCCAGGCAGGCAGGATGATGTCATCAGGAAGAGCATAGCAGCGGGATGTTCTCTAAGGCCTGGCATTTCGGCGCTGTGGAAATGCCACTGCTGTGCGGAGAGGCACAAGTTCAGTTCCCACGTCCCGCTCTAAACTGAGCCCTTTTCCTGCTTGGCGCGGGGACGTACGACCGGAGCTCGAAAATTAATTTAAACTCTTCGGGAAGAAAAGCCAATTAAAAAGGACCCCCCCCCTGGGAGGGCGTAGTTGGGCATGCCGTACACGCACCTGGGCTCAAATTCATAACACGTCTCAGGGTGGGACTGCTGGTCCAAGATCTGTTTGGCCTTCTAGCGCATTAGGGGGTAAGCCCAAGATCAGGATATGGGCATCTTATCGGGGGAAAGGGATCAGTTGTTCCGTACTCTGAGATGCATTACGAATGCAAGTCCTGGTCTCTAAATCCCTATAGTAGGGGGTGCGCACAAGTGCCCGATCCATTTCAGGATTTTGTGCCAACTCCTGCCTTAAATGATTTAATTAGCTCAATCATATCTTGAGCTGACATTGTGCACAAGCACCAGCTACAGTCGCAGACTGCGAGTGTGTCCTGAAGAGTACAGGAGAGAACGAGCATGGTATAAAGAGCTGTCAGAAAATTAAAACTAAGGCAAATTGTTTGGAACAAAAAACCAGCACACAGACCAGTCCTCCAGGAACGCGAGTGCCCTCTAGGGTCCAACCAAACGCTTTCTCTGGGTTTTCTTCTCTCACAGAACGTCTCCCAGCGTCTGTCAAAATAACCGCTTTCTCAAAGCACACAAATATTCAGGATGGGAGAAAAAAGCAGGAGGACCGGTGGAAATGAAGAGGGCGGGGGGGGGTTTGGCTGTGCGGTCTGAAAGCAGCGGCTAGCGGTGTCCCTGACCGCGTGCGGGGGAACGTGGAGAGCTCTTATCACATCGCCTCTAAAGCGGGGTTGGGAAATCGCCCGGCGGGCGCCACTGCTCCAGGGGACACGGGCAAAAGCACACCTGGATCACCTGGATGGAGGAAAGAAGAGCTGCTGCTTTAACCTTCACTGCAGAGATAAGAGCGGAGCTGTCGGCGGCCGGATAAGAGCGGGACCTCACACCTGACAGTTGCAATACGGAGGAGATTGCTTACATGTTAAACGCACATCTCTTTCAACGCAGACGTTTTGCTCCAAATACAGTAGTTATGGAAAGCATCTCTTGTGTCGTTTGTTAATGCAGGTCACGCCATTAGAAAAATTATAATATCAAAAAACAAACACCATGCCTACAGAATTTTTTTCAAAATAATTAAAGGTCACTGCATAGCAACACATGGAAAAGCATTTAAAACAGACACAAATGTCTGCTGAAAAGTCCGCAAAAAGTCCTACAGTCTCTTCATTATGTTCTCTGTGAATGTACAAAACACATACTGACATACTGCCAGACCTACACTAGGGTATACAGAATATGTATTACCATTGGGCACCAAAAATCTGTCCATGTTTATGTCATATGACACATGACATGCAGTTTAACTTCACTGTGGATACTGCATTCCAAAAAGTACATTATTTTAACTGACATCA
>CM077295.1:44794908-44884908 GCA_039654925.1 Anguilla pacifica
ATCCCCCATTCAGGAGTGCCATCTCTCAGAAAGGGCACATTTGTCCCAATGGCTGATGTTCCGAGCCCGCCATCGGGGTGGGGTGGGGGGGGCTGGGGGGGGTGCCTGATCCTATCTTTGGGACTCGTAAAATCTGCCGGAATGTGGTAATATCCCAAGCGTCACCTCGGCCAATTAGAGTCCGGATAGCAGAGAATGCCTTTGCCCTGCCCCTGCCCCCCCATGGCATATCTCTCACAGGGTCAAGGGTCACAGACGGCTGGGACTGGCACTGCGGGCACCATTTTAAACCTGGGCGGCAGCGAGAAGCAGCGGGCAGACACCCACATAATGGGGCTACTGAGAGCTGCAGCTAGGGGCCAGTTCGGCACTTCCTGCTAATTTCACACGCTATCGAAATCAATGAAGCACTATGATACGAACCGAAAAACAAAGCAGATCACCCAAAAGCCAAATGCTTTGGTGAATCCGTAATCTACTAAATCCGGGTGGTTATACAGTTCTCTATGTGGCCCAAATGACATAATGCCCCCCCTTACAGCAAGAAAATGCTGGCTACTGTAGCTATTGCCCAGAACTTTGGGAACATTCCTCCAATATACTTATTCTGATTGGCCCATACAGAATTCAATGTCCTTTAACACTGGTGGAATTTAAACTACGCTAGCCACCATAAGCGATGTGTAACTAACATGCAACAATGCAAAGAAACTCATGAGCGGGAGAAGAAACAGATGAGAATCCAGCAACAGACACCAGACGCACCAGCCACTTCCTCCGACCACCCAGAGTCACCTGACTGACCTGATCCAGGGAAAGTGCCCCCCCTCCCCCCCCCCCCCCCCCCAACCCCTGCTGCCCCCCACCCCCCACTACCCTCAGTCCTGAAGGAATTACCTAAATCTGAGCAATCCTGGCCTGACCCCTGGGCCTCAGGGTCATGAGGGTCAGAAAGTAAAAAAAAGTCGCTCCCTCTCTACCTCTGCCAGCACTGAAGTGTATGTCCATCTCTCATGTTGGCCTTAAGTGCAATGGAAATCATCATTTCTGACAGTCATATATCCAGAAGGAACAAAAGAAAACAAATACAGTCGTCTGTAATAAAAGCTCAACTGTATTTTATATTTGTTTATTTGTTTTGTTTTGTTTTTAATCTTGAAAACAACACAGCTTTTGTCCACTACAGAATTATTTGCTGTTGGTCATTTAGAGACAGTTCATTGTGTAACTGACAAAGCTCTGTTAAAAATAATATTTAAAAAAACATAAATAAATTTGAAAAAAATTGTATTATCTCTCACTCTATAAATGTGAAAAAGTAACTATTCATCTTTATCTTCTGGCTTAGTGAACCCTTTTAAATGCAAAAAAAAGTGATTGCACAGGGTCTCTAAGCATTTAACCGCACTATTAGCAGGATTTACAAAATGTACAAAGAGAAGCAAACAAGTTCCCACCACTTCGTACCTCTCCGTTAAACGTGACAAGCCTTCAGAACTGGCGACTCTGACGGTAAACCTTCATGTTTTATGGATGCTTTAATCCAGGTCTAATCCTCTGTGACCATTATCAGCAATATATACGCAAGGAGGTGGCGTCATCTGCAGGAAAGTTGCTGCGTGCGCTTCTGCATGAAGATGGGGCATACACCGTCACGTGGACGACGCGCACGAATCCAACGCTGGTTAGAAATATGCACTTGAACGGCACGGTGCAAAAATCCACGCCTGGATGTTGAACTTAGAATCGACAGATTTTTTACATGTCAACCTGACCTTACACAGAAGCTTCCAAGCACCGCTGTGCCAACACCGCAGTGCGCACGCCGTAGCCTAGTCTACGGACTGCTTACGATATGTATTTTCAGAAAATAGCCAAAAAAAATAACATCTCGATTCAGGCATTGATTTAATAAGTGTGGCTTGAGTTGTTTTAAATTCAGTTTGTTTTTAATAGTTTGCTATGTAAACACGTCCCCAATCAAAATTCCGCCTATACAGCAACCCAACACACACACAAGACCTGAAACAACAAGGCTTAGTAAGAGCCCGCCTGAAGCTGATCAAGGACCTCATCCGGTTTTAAAAGCACCCTTCTCTGTCACTACAGGCCGGCTGAATACCAGGAGCTCGGAATGCCAGCCTTTTCGTGGAATGAGCGGAATTCGAGGGACTTCGACGAGCGCAGTGTGAGACAGTAGCCTTGATTCATTTTACTCGCCTTTTCTCTTGCATTCAAAAGGGCGCAGGGGGAACAAAAAGGACCCTGCCATGGAAACCGAACTGGTATGAGCCAGTCCTCCGGATCGATTCATTAACCTTATCTAAAGGGAGAAACAAGAATGCCCGGGGGAACATGACTTTATCAGTGCAAATTAGCCACATTGTAACCCACTGCATTTCCCCATTGTCATTGAAATGAGAAGTGAAGTACCCTTCTTCGCCATAGTTCTGGGCATGGTGCCCGCTCTGTGCCACCCACATCGAGTACCGGGAATCAAGATGGAGGGATCGGAGTGTTGCAATCAGATGTACAGTTCAAGAGGGCTGCCGCAGCCGAACCGGTGTCTTGAATACTCAAACGAGTATCCTTAGTTCTCTCGTGCACATTAATCCTGATGCCAAACTACCGCGGCATGCAAATGCCAGCTCTTCCGAGAAACGAATACATTCATTGAATAAACGGCAACATCTTTGCAACATGCAATCACAATGACCTAATCCAAACCGTTTAAAAACGGCGTAGTTTGCTTACCAATGAAGCAATGCTGCCCTCTGCTGGTGAAATGTAAACAGCCGACTTTAAAACCCTGTGAGCTAGAAACACGCTCGTATGTCATTCTTGTCCTGACTCGGAATTACGAGGATTTCGCTGCAGTCCGTGGCATTTCTAACAGTCTCCCTGGTGGGGAATGAGTTTCGTGGTTAAGGAAGACGACAAATATTGACGCATCCCTGCATTAAAGCAAAAGATGCCGATATAAAGTCCTGCAAAAACAAACCTGCAAAGCCACTCTCTGAAACATGCTTGCGTCCACCTTCGCTGGGCTTTTACTCAGAACTGTTCCACGAGGACAACCTCGAGGTCCCTACAAACCCGACTGACGCGATGCAGGAAACAACAAAAAACCACCTTCCTATATCTGTTTTTATTGTTACTTCCCATAAATATTCAGAAGATTCAGATTCTGGCCTTTTGATGTATGATATCGTATTCTTAATTAACTTGCCGTGGGATACTGTAGTGAGATAATAAACACATCTGAAAAAATGGAAAAACAGAGACAGTTTTTTTGTAGCTCAGATTAGCAAGTCAGTCGTCTACGAAGCACAGACGACAACAAATTGTAAATTCGTTTTTATGACTTCAGCTCCGTTATGATAGCGCCGTCCCGGGCTAACACAAGATTTACAGCCAGTGAATTCTGAGATGTACTTTTTTCATTCAGTTTTTTTAAAAGCCCAATCAGTTTTAAAGAACATGTGAGACTATAAAGGAAAAAAGAGCAGAATACTCCTTAAGCCCAGAAGCAAACAGCTAAGGCAAGGCAGGCAGCTGCCTCGGGCCCTGAGGATTGGGGCTGAGGGCCAAGGGCCGAGTTTTAGGAGTTTTGGGGCGGCTGAGCTTTAGGAGTTTTGGGCAACACAATGCCAGTGGAAGTCAGTTAGAAGGGCCCCATTGGATTTTCAGCCTGGGGCTCCCCAGTCTCTAGAATCGCCTCGATTTAATCTGACCAATCATAGCTTGGAGGAGTTAAAATAAGAAGTGTTAGCATCACAGATGCCCACCTCCTTAAATATTAAAAGGAACATTCTCCGCTTTGAAAAAGGAGCGATCGTGATAATATTTGCAGCTGCCCGACTTGGGTCGGATGAAAAAATTCACACTTTATGTTTTGCACCTACGGACGAGTCAAATCAAATCTAAATGTATTCACGCACCATATTTTACAATACTTTTGTCACAATGCGCCTTCACCGCATACCCTGTCCTTAACACCCTGCTAAAGCGAGCCTAGGGGAACAGTGGCAAAACAGAACACCCCGGGTGGCATTTAACCCTTTAATGACTGAGATCATTCTAATATTTCATTAGAATGTTCTTAACTGAACATTCCAATTCTGATCACTACTCATAAATGAAAGCAATGCAGTTCCAGAACACTGACTTCAAAGGGAATAAACCTGGAGAGGAGCCAGACTCATTAGGAAGACCAGGCTGCCCCCCATGCCCATGCTATCATTCTGGTCTACTCCCACCCTGCTCCGCACACGTCACGTTCACCTGAGGGAGTCACCTTGAACCCTCACATGGGGGCCAGGAGGGAGAGCAGGGAGAGAACGCTTGCTATAAGCACACACACACACACACACACACACTCACACAACGCACACACACACACACACACAGACACACAAACACACATTCTCACACACACACACTCACACTCATACTCACTCGCACACGCTCGCACGCACGCAACGCACACATACACACACAAACACACATTCTCTCTCACACACACACACACACACACACACACTCATACTCACACACTCACACACAGACACACACACACACTCACACTCACACAGACACACACTCACACTCACACTCACACTCATACTCACACACGCACACGCACGCACACGCACGCACACACACACACACACAGCCAACAGTGACCGATAGCAGCAGCTGTTGGTCCCTGCACTATCAGGGCTGTTGAACTTCTGTCCTCTTTGTATAAAAATCAGCCTCCTGAATTCCAGAATTCTTCTTCCCCTTTCCCAAAACACCGCTACCCCCTCAGCCACACTGGCCAGTTTGACCGAAGGGTATGCCATCGCCCTGCACCTTCGTCCATCTGTCTCACCTGCCTGTTGGTACGTCAGTCTGTCCGCAAATTGAAATGAAGCAGACAGATATGTTACATTACATTACATTACAGGCATTTAGCAGGTGCTCTTATGCAGGGCGACTTACACAACTTTTTTTACATAGCATTTACATTTTATCCGTTTATACAGCAGGATATATACTGAATCAACGCAGGTTAAGTTACTTGCTCAAGGGAACACCGGCAGTGTCCTACCCAGGAATCGAACCTGCGACCTTCAGGTTCAAAGACCAGCTCTTTATCCATTATGCCACACTGCCGCCCCCACGTACGCTTTCGTCTGACATGACGATGGCCTGCGCTACATGGAAACAATCATTGTGCCTGTTGATGGGGAAAGTACATCTGTGAACCAGCGCTTGTGTATTTCTGAGAAATATATGACAGCACAGGCACCATTTAGAAACAGCAGGCTGCCCTCCTGTGTTGTTTTTTTCCCTAATAAACATGGCCGCGCTGGGCCTGGGCCTGGGCCGCATGTAAAGTGTCCGACAGTTTTATGGAGGTTTGTTCTACCCTCTCATTACACTGACCAATAAACCGCAGACCTGCGTACATGTGTACACAAAAGTCCAGGTGAGGGCAATAAAAGTGGGAGGGAATTGTATGGGGCGGGGGGGGGGTGTATGGGGTGACCCCCCCAGGGTCAAGAGAGAGACTGGAAAAAAGCCACAAATCTCTCCTTTGACTTGTTGAAGGAAATAACACCGTGTGTAATGGGTCAGATGAGTTCACTGTTTGGGGAACTACAATGCGTGAAAAGAGAGAGAGAGAGAGAGAGAGAGAGAGAGAGAGAGAAACAGTGACTGTTTTCATTCTTTGAAGGGCTCTGTTTTTCAGTTATACATTGCTTCACTGTAGTAAGAGTGAGGCAAACACTTCCAAACACCTGAAAAACAAACCTGTCAAAAGAAGAAAAAAAACTGAAGAAGAACAACAACAAAAAGCAGCGACGGGTTCTACCTAGTTCAGGCAAGATGAATGACGTTTGGGGAGAGAGAGAGAGAGAGAGAGAGAGAGAGAGAGAGAGAGAAAAACACGGGCGAGAGAAGCAGGTCTTTGTTTGCCTTCAGTGTGAGGGAACATCTGCACAGTGGGGTGGGGGGGGGGGGGTGAATCTATGTTCTGCTTTATCTCACTGGGGGCTGACTGTCTCTCATGTTTGTGCAGAATTCTTGGAAATAATCTGCCAGAGTCCCTTGATGTCTGTCTAATTTTTTGCTCTCCAAGATGATTTAATCTCGACAGAGCTCTGAGAGTTCTGAGAGAGGGGAAAGTAAGAGAGCTCGACATCTACCTAATCACCCTCGTTTACATTCACAAGGACTGTTTTGTTCCCGGATTCTGAATTAAGAATGAACTAGACGTGAATACATAAAGGCACGCGTAGGATAAGACTGTGATTACAAGTGCATGTTAAATGTGCTTCGGCTGGTAACAGATGACTGCAAGGTGTCATATTCTGCGTGTCCTTTGAAGAGCCAGACAAGGTTAGATTGATTATTTATATTTTATATTACTTCTATTTAGCCACATAGGTCAGCTGTGACAACCCAATTTCATTTGAGAATTATCTTTTGCAGTGACCACCTAGACGAATCAAATTGGTTATAGGGAATGCAAGGGATTGTGCAGCCAATCAGACACTTTCTTGTGAAGCAGTGGGCGGGGACACTCACCTCCCTGCAGCAGGAACTCGCTCTCCGCCCGACAGTCGCCATTACAGACCGATCCCTGGTCGACGGGAGCGTCCCGCCCTGTCCCCATCCCGTTCCCCTTCAGCTCGCCCCTCCTCCGCCGTCCCGCCAGGAACCCCCTGCACTGCGGCAGCTCCGGAAAGACGTCGTCATTGTCGTCATCATCCTCGGAGGAAGAGCCCGCTCTGCTCAGGCCCTCGGAAAGGCAGAGATGGGTGCGGCGGGGGGCGGGGGTAGTCAGAGAAGGCGATGGAGCTGGGCTTGTGCTTCACGATGCGGGGCAGCTCGTAGCCGACCACCACAGTCGGGACGGGACCAAGTGGCCCCGTGTGCCCCGGGAGGGCAACCCCACCACAGAGTTCCTCTGCAAACTCTGAAGGGTCCACACCGAGGTCCGGCTCCCCCTGGTGGCCGGGCGCTGCAGGCGCAATGCCACCCTCCCTGGGAGGATGGGACAGGGTCGGGGAGGGGCCGGGCTTTTCAGTGGAATCTGCTGCACCCACGCAAGCAGTGCCCTGCGCCTCCAGGCCTGTGCCAACAACCTTCCGGTCACAGCTCAACCCTTCCCGGGAATCGCACAAGGCGGGGGTATTTCCCAACTTCCTCGGGGAGTTCGCTGGAAGTGAAGCCTTGCCCGGCTCCTCCTCAGGGAAGCCCGGTGAGGTGGAGACCGGACCCAAATCAACAGACTCCTCCAGCAGAGCAGCGTCGTGGTCCGGGACATCTAAGCACCCCCGCAAAAAGGCTATGTTGTCACTCTCATGGGGGTCTCCGACCACGCCTCTATCCCACTGCTCCAGGAGTCTGTCCCCACACAGGTCATCGACTGCTCGGTGCGGTGGTCCACGTGACCAGCCGGAGTCCCCGTTCTCCAGCGCTCGCTCGCTCAGAGGCGAAGCGAAGACCACAGCCCTGCCACCGGAGGACTCCTGCGCCGAAAGGCCACCACGGGCGGCACCGCCTTCAACAACGTCTGCACTCCTTCCAGAGTCACCATGGTTACCGTTTCCATTCTGTACTCTAGAATCTGGCACCATCCGAAAGGCAGCTTCTGACACAAGGGTCGGCCCATCTATATCGAAAGCGTCAAATCAACAGACCAGCTTACAGCGTGCATTCCTTTGAGCTTGATCAGACAGCACGAATGAAGCCAGTCACCTGCAAGAGAACCACAAGAGAAGGCAGTTACTATTTACACTCAACACTTTTACCATAGTAGCCCAAACCTCGACTGGGATTAGATATAACTGATGCTTGAAATTCTCAAAAGAGAATTGTTTCCAGTGAACTTAATCAAGCATTCTGGAATAACTGACAAAATAATAGGAAGTTGATGTCATGGGGAAGGAGACAGATTTTTTCTCTCACTTTCGCCTGTGTTTGGAAGGCCCAATCAGAACTATTGGCCAATCTCACTGCTGTAATCTCCTCAGGAAGATCCCACACAAACATCTTCCACAGTGCTTGAAGTCAGCCGACAGTTCCTTTCCCCATACTGCAATGGGTCAGCAAAGTTTCTGTAGCTTCTGCAGCAGGTGGATCACTGGCACCCAGTCAATCACACAAAGAGGAACGAGAGGAGTGGCGAGGGACGTCCCCCCCTCCCCCACACACACATCCCAAATCCCTTCAATACCTGAGAGGGGCTATTGTCCAGGAAGTACTTTGATGCTGGAAAAGTCAGGATTCCAAGCATCCAGGCTGCTGGGAGCGCTGGCCGCACTCCACAGTAGTGAGGCTTCAAACCGCTGCTGCTGGAGAGAGCCCCGTTCCCGGTGTTTTCAGAAAGGTTATTTATAGTTTGTTGAGAGTTCTTTTCGCAGGAATGCGAAAACACAGCTTGAGCCGAGAAGCCGGCCGACGTCCCGCGGAGGAAAGCCATGGGAACTCCTCTCTCACACACGTTTCTCAGCTTCAGGGCCCGCCTTTTGTTTTTTTAGTTTTTTTTTAAGGTCTGAGCCCCCCGACCCCCCCCCCCCCCCGGCTTGCCGTAAATTACGCAGCCAAAGCGGTAACAAAGCCACCAGGGCCGCTGCAGTCCCGCCGAGCAGCGCGTCCCGCCACGGGACGGGGCGAGGAGCAGTTCAAATTTTAACATCTGGCCCCCGGGCAACCCCGCTCCTCAAGTCTGGATACGTTTCGGACACGATCCCGGTGACATCACCGGGCTGAGGAATTTGGACACGCTGTCCCCCGGCCGGTGATTTACCATCGCCCCCGCGACCATTCATCAGACATGTCACCGGCCCGATCGCACCACGCACCCCCCCCCCCCCCCCCCACCTCTCCAATAACCCCCGTTAAAAACCCAACATTAACCTGCCTCTCGCCCACAGATACCTGCTGTATCGGCAAAAGCACAAACAGATGCAGTGTAACTCTGTTTCAGACCAAGGGGCTAACACAGTGGCATGGCCCTGCAATCAGGTCACTCATATCTGGAAAGCGGTTGACTGGCTTTTATTTTTTGTTGTAAATAGTGACATGCACACAAAATGAAGTGCTTGTCATGGACAAATTAACCATCTATTTTCTTTTCCGGTGCGTTTGGAATGAACTTCTCATTTTCATAAGTAAAGCTGCGTATTATTTAATAAAGTCATTGCGTGAGCACGTTAAATATCTACATTCAGTATCTTGTGAATGACACATAGTTTGCATGCCTAGGCAATATTTTCTGAATGACACAGTCTGTATTTCACATTTTCTGGACAGCACACAGTGTGCAGTATTGCTTAACCATTTAAGGGGCCTGCTCTTTAAAAAAAATAGACTGTTTGTTTTGAGTTTATGAGTATTGTGGTGCTATGCCTGCCAGGCAGGCAGGATGATGTCATCAGGAAGAGCATAGCAGCGGGATGTTCTCTAAGGCTTGGCATTTCGGCGCTGTGGAAATGCCACTGCTGTGCGGAGAGGCACAAGTCCAGTTCCCACGTCCCGCTCTAAACTGAGCCCTTTTCCTGCTTGGCGCGGAATGTACGACCGGAGCTCGAAAATTAATTTAAACTCTCCGGGAAGAAAAGCCAATTAAAAGGAACCCCCCCCCTGGGAGGGTGTAGTTGGGCACGCCGTACACGCACCTGGGCTCAAATTCATAACACGTCTCAGGGTGGGACTGCTGGTCCAAGATCTGTTTGGCCTTCTAGCGCATTAGGGGTAAGCCCAAGATCAGGATATGGGGGAAAGGGATCAGTACTCTGTTCCGTACTCTGAGATGCATTACGAATGCAAGTCCTGGTCTGTAAAGCCCTATAGTAGGGGGTGGGCACAAGTGCCCGATCCGTTTCAGGATTTTGTGCCAACTCCTGCCCTAAATGATTTAATTAGCTCGATCATATCTTCAGCTGACATTGTGCACAAGCACCAGCTACAGCCGCAGACTGAGAGTGTGTCCTGAAGAGTTTCCTCATGTACAGGAGTGAACCAGCACAGTATAAAGAGCTGTCAGAAAAGTAAAACTAAAGGCAAATTGTTTGGAACAAAAACCAGCACACAGACCAATCCTCCAGGAACGTGAGTCCAACCAAACGCTTTCTCTGAGTTTCTTCTCTCACATAAACGTCTCCCAGCATCTGTTAAAATAACCGCTTTCTCAGAGCACACAAATATTCAGGATAGGAGAAAAAATCAGGAGGACCGGTGGAAATGAAGGGGGGGGGGGGGGAGCTGTGCGGTCTGAAAGCAGCGGCTAGCGGTGTCCCTGACCGCGTGCGGGGGAACGTGGAGAGCTCTTATCACATCGCCTCTAAAGCGGGGTTGGGAAATCGCCTGGCGGGCGCCACTGCTCCAGGGGACACGGGCAAAAGCACACCTGGATCACCTGGATGGAGGAAAGAAGGGCTGCTGCTGCTTTAACCTTCACTGCAGAGATAGAGCGGAGCTGTCGGCGGCCGGATAAGAGCGGGACCTCACACCTGACAGTTGCAATACGGGGGAGATTGCTTACACGTTAAACGCACGTCTCTTTCAACGCAGACGTTTTGCTCCAAATACAGTAGTTATGGAAAGCAGATATTTCTTGTGCCGTTTGTTAATGCAGGTCACGCCGTTAGAAAAATTATATTATCAAAAAACAAACACCATGCCTACAGAATTTTTTCAAAATAATTAAATGTCACTGCATAGCAACACATGGAAAAGCATTTAAAACAGACACAAATGTCTGCTGTAAAGTCACAAAAAGTCCTACACTCTCTTCATTATGTTCTCTGTGAATGTACAAACACATACTGACATACTGCCAGACCTACACTAGGGTATACAGAACATGTATTACCATTGGGCACCAAAAATCTGTCCATGTTTATGTCATATGACATATGACATGCAGTTTAACTTCACTGTGGATACTGCATTCCAAAAAGTACATTATGTTAATGACATCATAAATATATGTAACCGTGTTTTAATTAGTGTGTGTGTGTGTGTTTATGTGTGTGCACATGCACGCGTGTGTGTGTGCATGTGTGTGTTTCTGTGAGCGTGTGTGCGTGCTTGTGTGTGTACTGTATGTGTGTGTTAACGTGTGTGTGTGCACGTGTATGCAAGTGTGCGTGTTTGCATGTGGGTGTGCACATGTGTGCATGTGTGTGTGACTGTGCGTGTGTGTGTGCACGTGCACGTGTGCGTGTATGTGTGTGTACCAGTAGCATAATAAAATGATCTGAAAAGGAGCTCACTGTGAAATACACACTGGAGAGTCGACTGTTTTTTTTTTTCTCTCTCTCCCATCTACAGGAAACACTGACTCAAGCGTCCTGGAGATTAGACCCTGTCACACAACCCCCCCCCCCCCCCCCCCCGCGTCACACTGCCCCCTTAAGATCCCCGCTGAACCCACTGTGAGAGGGGCCCTCATCATCAGTGAACAAGTGATGAGTATACACCCCCCCCCCCCCAAAAAAAAAAAAAACAAAGTCAGAATGCTAAGTTTGCTTCCACAAATCTTATTAATTCTTTTGAAACTTTTCTTTCTGAAATACTAGTCCGGCCATTTCACTCACCCTTCACTGCACATGCCTGTTTTAGTTGTGTTAAAAAGAATCTTGACTTGGCTTCTCTAATTTAAAAAAAGAATGAACTGAATGTTCCTCAATCAAACAGCTGTGAAATGGTTCCATAACTCAGAGTAAACAGAGAGTAAAAGGAATGCCCATTTTAATTTTTTACACGTTAAGAAATTCACAAAATCCAACAACATAAACAATAGCAACCTAATCTTTTGGAATTGCTGCCTTATAATTTCAAGAACAAATTACTTTTTTTTTAATTTGATTTGCGTAAATATGACATCTCCATGTTTGACCCTAAAGTCCCTTTCAAGCAAATTCTCTGTGTTTGTGAAACTCTCTCAACAGGTACTGAAAACTTTTAGAATTGTCAATAGAAATTTTAAGTCAGAAAAAGGAAAAGAAAACAAAAGCAAAACTAAAAGCAAAAGTACAACTGGGGAAAAAGCAAACTTTCTGATAAAAAGTTTTCAAATAAACACCGAAACATCAGCTTGTACCAGATAGAGACTATCACAGCTGTTTCATGGCACTTTGCCATTCAGACTACACCTGTAGTGACAAGTCAAGTAGACCTTACAAGACAGAGAGGGGAAATGTTTTCAAGGGGTGGGTAAGGGGGGTTTAAAAAAATAAATCTGGAAATTATGTTTTTACCTTTTGCAAGAAAAGTCTCCCCTGTCCTGTCCATGCAATGTTGTGGCAACCATGGTGAGTTTGTTTGGCTGAAGAAGAGTGGGTTTCTGTCAGGAGTGAGAGAATGAGAGAGGGGGAGAGAGAGAGAGGAGAGAGAATGAGAGAGGGAGCGAGAGAGAGAGAGAGAGAGAGGAGAGAGAGAGAGGCTGTGTCAGGAGATCGCAGGAGACATCCTCTCCCAGAAAGCATTTCAAACGGCTCTTCCACCCGGAGAGGACCGCTGTCATCAGAGCTGTGCCAGGATCCCAGGGCTGGCGGAATCTCTCTGGCTCCAGTGACTGAGCCATTCAGAACCACGCGTAAGAGCAGGGAGGGTGTGCCTGTGTCAGTGAGTGAGTGACTGAGCGTCAGACAGGGGGGAGGAGAGTTCGCTTCACAGAGCGAGTGGGGGAGAGAGAGAGAGAGAGAGAAGAGAGGGAAAGAGAGTGAGAGAGAGAGAGAGGAAGAGAGAGACAGAGGGAGGTGGTGTTTGGCAGAGAACAGGACAGGACGCTGTTCCAGCACACACAACAAGCTTGGCTGTGAAATCGGAGTGACTCCTCACTGACGTCCGGCATCCCAGCGATGGGGGAGGGGGCCCGCGCCTTTTCCTTTGAACCTGAAGCGTCATGCGCTGGCGTGGGCCGTCTGCCAGGGTGGCTGTTCCACCCCCCCGCCCCCCCCCCCCCCCCCCACCAACCCGCTCGCTCCCTCCGGGACACCGAGCACACGGCAGACCACACCTGTACCTGCTCCGGATTCTCCCACGTTTCCCTGCTCGAGTCCAGAGCCTCTGTCCCCACTTTTAATCCTGTTAAACCCACTCTTTCCAACAAAGGAGTGTGGAGTCACTGGGTTTGAGGGGGTAAGGGTGTGGGGGGGGGGGGGGCAGCCAGAGTCAGGGGGTGAGGGGGGGTGGGGGGTTATGGTATGTAGATACTCAGTCTTAAATAAAAAACTCAAGAATGTAGACTCATATCATGAGTAAAAACATGGACAAGTACAGTACATGAATGCACTCTTCATTTCATAAAATGGAGCCAGAAGACTTTATATTTTCCACTGAGCGTTTAAAAAAAAAATCTTTTTCTTCTCGGCCTCTCGGCCTAAACTCCATGACACTGCGGTCCGACCCCCTTTGCGCTGCTGGTCTCAGACGGACGTGGCGAATACCGCGACGGTTTGATTTACCGCCGTGGATCGCCATGCACGCACCATTGAGAGGCAGATAATATTTCCTTTTGAGGGAGAAGCAAACAAGATCCCGGGCGATGAAGGGTGCAAAATTCCCCTCCTCACGGAAAGGCTGTGACAATGTTCTGTGTTGCAGCTTGCTGTCTGCATGACTAAACACTCAACTCATCTTTACTGGATGAGAAAAAGAAAGTCCTACATGTTTGCCTAAGCTGTCGTGATGTGCTTTTTTAAACACTTTTTTTTTTTTTCCTAGTTCAGTCCAAGACTGAATTCCCTCTGAACTTAAAACTATGTTGAGTCTGACAGGATTTGCTACTGTCTGTTGGCGTTTGCTGTGAAAATCACCCAGGCAATGACAGGCAGATAACCCAGCTCCCGCGCCTGTCCTGTCTTCTTGGAGCAAATATCAGAGCCAATATCCACACTGCATCGTACTTTTCTGAGTGAGGTGTCAATTTAAAAAGCCGTCTGCAGTCAACAGGGGTGGGTCACCTATGTCTTAGCACCAGAAAACATACAAGCGATGACAGCGTTTTTGTGTGCGTGTGTGTATGCGTGCATGCGCTTGTATATATATATATAAGTATGTGTGGCCACACGTGTGTGTGCTTCTTGTCAGTAAGAGTTTGGTGTGAATTGTAAATAATCCCATGTGACCACTGGAGTGTGGGGAAGTTAAATACTGAGAGCCCATTGGCTGATTCCCCCCTCCCCTCACTGTTTACATTGGCCAGTCAGCTGTCTGATTGGAGGGCTGGCGGAGTTTATGTTCTCAATGACTGTGGACCCCACTGGATGGAAAACGCATTCCATCCCCTCTGTCCTCGCTCTGAAATTGAGGAAACCACAGCCACAAATCAACATGTGCCCTCTGCCTGACCCCTGAGGGACACCCAGGGGAAGCCGCTCGCTCACAAGCCCTTAGAAATCCGCCCGGACCCCATCCATCTCTGTCGCCCACAACCTTTGGGGGGAAAAAAAAAACAAGTTCCCAATGTCCCCAAAGTTCCCAGACATGTTCCTAAAGCTTCCTGTGGCTCCTGAGGAATTTGATGTTCCTCTTACTCCCAGAGTCCATCGTTAGTGTTATCCTCATTATCACCACAAAGGCCTGGAAGAAATATGCGGGTACAAATTCAAACTAGCCTCATTTCCAAGGTCCAGAAGTCACACAAAGTAAAACAGGCATTGGCGTGTGTTATCCCCATCTATCTTCACCAGTGCCCCTGCTAGTTAAAACCGCTCTGAGCATGGGGGGCACTGTCCCGGGACGACCTGCGCTCACGGCACGTCCAGCGCGCTCGCAACTGCACCGCACCGCAGCACAGGAAACAAAGCAGCGCTATCGCCCGATCGCTGAGATAACGCGGAAGCGTGCTCCGGATCACACGGCTTCCTCGCCCTCCTCCGCCGTGACGTCCCGCTGCAGCCCGCCAGCCCGCCAGCCCGCGCGGCGTTTTGATGTCCTTGGGCGGTATGGCGGTATCAGTGTTTGCGCAGCCCTTTATGTGATAGCCTGAAAGAGCGCATTCAGAAGGGCCCTGAGGAACATCGGTGTTTTTTTCCGCTGGCTCTCCTGCTGCACGCGGGATTCAAACGAGCCAATCAGAGGGGGGGCGAAGTCCCTGGGAATTATGGGATTGAACTGCAGCCCCGTTCACTCCATTTCCTCCCGAGTCTGTTTCCCCCCACTGCAGGTCTTCACAGCCTGGCACACAAAGCTAATATGCTTTAAATTATAATTTTAAAGAAGCCCTTAATTTCTGGCTTGCGGCAGAAGCTGGTAAAACATGCAGTGGGGAAAAACTAGTGAGGAATGGAGAGGATGGGGCTGGAGCTGAGAAGGACAGCTGATCGGCGCAAGTGCGTCGAGTGAAAGTGGAAACCGTGTGAAGGAAATCACAGACTGAGTGAAGGGACTGTGAGCTGAGCTGGTATCCATGGAGCCCGTCTGGACTACAGTGGGAGAAGCACACTGGCCCAGACCCCCCGATAGATGCCTTCATCTGTCCGGCTGGTCAGTATTGGCCCGGGGAAAACTCTGAGCACTGAACACTGAACGCTCTGAACACTAAATACTCTCAACACTGAACGCACTAAACGCTGAACACTAAAAACCCTCAACACTGAACACTCTGAACACAGCGCAAAAATTTTGAACAGTGAACACATACTGAACACAGAACGTCGGACACTGGACACAAAACACACTGAACATCAAGGACTTTGAACACGGCGCTGAACATTTTGAACAGTGAACGCACACTGAAACTCTGAACACTAGACTCCGAGCACTCTGCCTGCGTGAGTTGAGCTGGTTCATTGTCTGCCGGCAATTGCAGCTGGACATGCAGGAATTTCGGGGCAGCGCTGCTCTGAAAAACAGCCCCTGTTTGTGTCGGGACACAGAAGGGTCCCGCGCGCGGAGGGCAGCTGCCGGGGTGGGGGGGCGGGGCAGGGGCAGGGACAGCCGGCCCTTTAAGATGGTGTGGCTCCACAAAGCTTGACCGTCTCGCCCTGACATAATAGGATTCCGGAACATTCCTCCCTGCTTTTATCGCCGGCGACAACAACACAAAAATATATAACGCACGCAGAACTCGCAGAGCTTTGCGAAAATATGAGAACGCCAAGATGAGGCCGAAATGTGACCCTTCACCAACACACAAAGCAGTACGGTTTTCTTGACCATATTGCTTCAGTGTAAATAATCCCCTTGAATAATTGTTTTTGCGTTGTGCTGCAACGGATGATAACTCCTTAGCATGCCACAAACATTAGAACATTCTTAATCGTAGAAACATGGTATCGATCAAGCATGAAATCTCAAGAATAATTACATATATATATATACATATGTAAGTCTCTGCCAGGTGATGTTTATTTTTGTACAAATAAAATAAAAATAAAATTCAAGATTCATCAGTTGATTATGACAATCGAACTCAGCCTAAGATGGAAATTCTGAAATTCTTGAAACAAGTGGCAGTGGTTCAAATCAGAGGCAGACAAAACTATAGGAATTTATTAAACACAGTCAACGTAAATGTCAAGGGCTTACATCAGACTTTGTAAAAGTTATCAACAAGCTGGAACATGGGTCAGGGTTACTGATGAAGTGAGGCACATATGAATAAAGTGCACCCACTTCACAAAATGTCCCTGGCCTATCAGGAAGAAGAGCACGGTCACACCGAAGTAAAAGCGTCTGAATTACAGTGAGCCGTGGGAGGGCATTACTCAGCCTGACAGATTGGGGGGGGGGGGGGGGGGGGGGGAAGAGTCACAGACGCCCGGCTGATTTGGCCAGTAAGGTGAAGACCTGAGTCTTCACTGGACACCCTCACTCACACACGCACGCACGTACGTATGCACACACACACACGCACACGCACACACACACTCTCACTCTCTTTCTCTCACACAGACACACACACCCCCTCTCTCTTTTTCCCACTCTCTCTCTCACACACACCCTCTCTCTTTTTCCCACTCTCTCTCTCACACACACACTCTCTCAAATATTTCATCATCAACTCCATCAAGGTGCAGCTCTAATGCCATTAGTTAGCGGTTTGGACATATCCTCTCCACCAATTTTGTATCCATTTCATCCATTTTACTACTGTGCCAGGCAAAATAGTCTTGTCAAGCTGATGAGCAGGTGGCTTTTTGGTAAAAAGCTGGCTTCTGACTTACAGAGAGCGCATGACTCAGCCTGACAGCCAGGAGGTACTAAGAGTCACAGATGGGCGGGTGATTTGGCCAGCAAGATGAAGACCTGAGAGTACTGGACATTACATTGCATTACATTACATTTATTTAGCAAACGCTTTTATCCAAAGCGATGTACAAAAGTGCATATCAAGGTCATTGGAACAACTACAAAACAAAGGACAGCACTGACAACCCTCATCCTCTGCTCCACACACACACACACACACACACACAAACACAAACACAAGCATGGATACAGACACAAACACGCACATACATCTCTAGAGGTCACGATAATCACACTGTTTGGATTGCTGTTGTCTTAGTTACCCAGAGACGTCACTAGGGGGGGTGCGGACCGCACTGGGTGACACCATCAGAGGGGGGTGACACTGAAATGACTGGCAATAAATTTTTTGTGCAGTGTTGTGTGTTACGACGGGTTGAAACAGCTAATTTCCTCGATGCAGTTTACTGCCGGTTGATTTGATTAGCGGTATTAATGTGACGAGAAGCGCTTTGTCGTTTGAATGCATAACCTCGGTCAACAACATCCAACAGCACCCCCGCCACCCCCCCGTCGACAACATCAGGGTGTCACCAACCCTAGTGACGTCACTATAGTTACCTCTGTGTGGTTGTTACACTACAGAAATTCTCAAACTTATCTCCAAACCAATCTGCTTGAAGATAATACCCCCCACCCCCCACACACACACACCCTCCCCCAGCCCGCATCACAGGGCAAGACATGAAACCCTTGTAACCGATGGGCTCAAGGCACATTGAGTACCTCTATTCAGATCAATCTTAGTTCCACAGATCCACCTCTACAGCATTCTGTGTCTTACCATTAAAAAAGTGCTGCACATTCGACAGCTCAGTGATGGGGTAGCTATAACAGAATCCCTATGGGTTCGTTGTTAAAAGGAGCTTTGAGTCAGACTGTGAACACAAGCCCCTTTGTTTTGGGGGGGGGGGGGGGGGTTTGAGGCTGTTTACCTCTTTGTTGGCTCTTGCCATGTCTCTCGGAGAACGGCAGAGTCTTCCCAGGACTCCAGGCCCCTTCTGACACGTCGCTGTGTCACTGCCGTACGTCGCCGGCTTGGCGCGCGAAACGTCGAGGCCTCGCTCGCCTCCGGGAGGTCAAGGGGGGGGTCAAACTCCAACCCGCAACCTCGCCTGAGACCTTTCTGTTCTCTCAAACTCAAAGAGCTTTTTCATGTGTCGACCGCAAATATGTTCCCCCCCCCCCCCCCCCCCCGCCCCCCGCATTCTAATTTTAACACTCTTAACCAGGACTGGAGCAAAGAGAAAGAGCTTGAGGTTTGGAAAGTGGTCTAGACCACAAACTGCCTCCCGGTTGCGCAAGACGCTTCCCTGCAGTCAAAATGGCCGACCTCAAGTTCAAACGCACTGTAAGCTAACAGGCAGGAACGCCAGACCTGAAATGCACTGCAGGTGAATGTGCAGGGGTGGCATGTACAATACAATACTACTCCAATTATATCGTTCCTCCCCCCCCCCCCCCATTTGTTTTTATTTCATTTCTTATCAGTATTATCAGTCAGTAGAGGGGACAGAGAGGAGGGAAAAGGGTTGTGGTTTGCGAACTGGTAAGTGAGAGCTGAAGCTGAACTGAAGCGGGGAGAACAGGGCTCACAGTGTTCGCTGGAACTTGCGGCTGCATGATTGAAGGCCTGTCTAGCAGCAAGAAAACATGTTATTGGCGTGTTCAGCCAAGTATGGGGAGATGAGAAAGTTAAAGAGAGAGAAAAAGAGAGAAGAAAGGGAATGAGAGAGATAGAAGCCTACATTATAGGATATACACGAAACAATTATGCATTTTTTCAACAAATATAATTTAAAAAATAAATCAAAACAATGGAAATACTGCTCCTTTAATTCAGGAATATGTGTGAAGATGACGAATTATGGAAATAATACCAGCAGGTCTAGACCTAGAGCACCACTGGTTGCATGGTATGTAGCCAGACACAACCTGAGGGGTAGTGAGCAACCAACTACAACATCACACAGGTCTTTATATTTATTGCTATTTTATATTCAATGCCATTATTATTACTGTTTTAATTTGCTCATTAATACTCCTTGTCCCCTCCAAAACACTTGTCAGTATAACATATGACTATTGCCAAGATGGCGAAGTTAACTGGAAGCTGAGGGGGAAAAAAAAAAAAAATCACACACATCACAGTCAATCGCTCCTACGTCTACCCCTCAAAGTCCCTGTGACTATTCAACCGTGCTCCAGGCAGGTACCTACAGGTTCCTTCAATATTAAGAAAAACAGTAGCACTGGAAAACACTTAAACATAATGTGCAACAGGAACCAGAACTGGACCAAATAATGGCATGATAAAAAAAATAATAAATTAATCAAGTATCCAAAAATACACAGGTCCACCTACAGGAAGCCCACATTAAGATAAGTCTTCCAAATTCAATGTACTTTTTGGGGCTGCGACAGCCGCTGGCATTACACTCCTTTTTTCCACAATCCAAGGACAGAGAAATAAAACTGATAAAAAACAATCAAAATTTCCGTGACACAAGCTCTGCTGAGTTGTGGAACATTCCGGCAATAACTCAATAACTTTTGAATCAATATTCCCGTTTCTTTTTCGTTCTCCTGCGGATTCCGAACATTCCTCCTGTCCTGCACAGATGTTCCGCATTACCGCCTCCATGTAGTCCTGTCTGTGGCCCGCAGTTTTCAACCTGTCACGATGAATCATGCCTCAGGAGCTCGGAGAGGAGAATAACTCACAGACCGTTTCAAATGGATCCGTTTAAGTTTTTGATTTAGCTCATCAAAGCTCACAAGAGACACGTGCTTGTTATTGCTACACTAGTTTTACTACTGAATTAAAAAAAAAACAAAAAAAACAATGTGTGCTTGCAGACAGAAGTCCAAGAAACTGGTTATTCTGAACTGTACCTGGATTTTTTTTCAGGAGTTTCAGACTATTAATCGAAAAAATGTATAATCTTGCGCTCAATTTCACAAGAAATAGAGTTTTACAGAAGAGACAGACCTGTGGACTTTTAACCGACCTCTTCAACTGAAAGTCAGTGGTCAACGGTATCTCCCAATCTCACCTATCCCCAACATCTATTTCCCACCCACAGGTGCATGTATATGTCCCTTTTGTGACCGAGGCCTTTTAAGGTGTGAGATCAAAAATACGTGATTAGTATGTTCTTAACTGAACATTCTAATGCTGATGCAAACAATCACCACTGGCAATTGAAAGAAATGGAGTTCTAGAACACGGTCTCAGAATTTAGAAGAAAAAAAAAAACATTTAAAAAAAAAAAAACCGAAAAAACTACTTTTCAACGGGTTAATTAATGTCACGTCAGAGAGCGCCAGACACACACAGCACTGCCACAAGTACAAAAAGAGACGGGACCTCCTCCTCCTCCGCCCGCACTCCCGCTTAGCAATATGATGAATTAATCGCCCACGTCTGTAATTAAGCGCTCTAATAACAGGCAGGACACCCCGCTCGCTGGACGGGAAAACGCCAGCTGTCATCTGCAGAGCCTCGGCTCGCTGGATCGGAGGCAGACGGCTCGGGTCTGCCATGTAATGAATGCGCATTATTAGCATTCATTTCTGCGAGATGAAAAAGATCATCTCACCGGATCGTGTGTACTGATTATGCAGTTTCAAGGCGTGCGTATTCATTTATTTATTTATTTGCCTTTCAGCAAGAGAAGCCATTTTTAATGACCGGTTCTCTGTTGTTTATTGTTTGCAATATACTGCAAGATATGATCCCTCCAAGAAATTGCAGGTGTGAAGATGGCGTGCTGTCGTTAAGTGACACGATAATTACCTTGGTTGCTTGCTTGGTTACACGTGTTCTGTTGGTTAATGAACTTCATATTTATATTGGATGGAACATGGAAGCAAAGAACAAAGCACAGTGACTTATATACTGGTTATCAGAACCGTATTACCGGAAATCAGGGATTCTTTTAAAAACCTGTTTGCCTTGAAACTTGCCATGTTATTTTTTTCTGAGTGTGTTCTCATTCGGCTGAACAGAATTCAGCACATGATTGATCTAAATAAATTTTGAGAAAGAATCTTAAATTTTTTAAAGCCAAATCCCACAGATTAGTATATCCCAAATGAGCCCTGGGTGCCCGTCAATGCTTTTCTCATAAAGACACACATACAAAAAACTGGCAACAGTAATTGTGCTATTTTCCAGTGCAAGAGAAACGTTTTTAAGAAAAATCATCTTTTTTGTTCGCTAGTTCTTCGTAGTCCAGCACAACATGTCGTCTAAACTACGCCACGGATTTATGAATGATCTATGCGGCCTCACAGAAGCTGTGGGCCACTCCTGACAGCACATGATTGGTTGTTACCCGCGTGGAGGGATGACAAACATCGAAGCAGCGCTTTATTTTTTTTCTGCTCCTGCACAGGGCAATTGGGGAAGTTTTAATCACTGAGATTAATGTTTCTGACAAAAGTGGTGTTCCACCAAAAAACACTGCTGACCCCCCTCCCCCCTGCTATCCCATTCCATATTTCATCCCAAAAATGAGGCACTTCATCCATCACTAGTTTTAAGCCTCAGCTGAAAACACATTGGATGAAAAGGCTTTTGTGTCACTGCAGATGATTTTTTACTCTTGGTCTTTTTTTGTTATTTTAAAACAAGTCTTTACTCTTGTTTTCATGTATTGTCCATTTATTCCATTGTCAAGCACTTTGAGCTGCTTGTGTCCAATTACAGATGGTCTGTAATAATAATAATAATAATTTTTTCTATTATTGTTATTGTTGTTGTAATTAATAATGGTAATAATAATACTATTATTATTATTATTATTACTGTCTTTTATAGATCGTTTCCCCATCAGGCTTAGAGCCACAGATCAAAGGTAAACAGGGGATATGAGGGGAGATTTGGGACGAATGTTTGTACGGAAAGGGAGTTTACTAGAATCAGGCTAGTCAAGGCAGGTCAGTGCTGTCCAGGTAATAGTCTTTCCCGTATTGTCCATTGGCAATTGGGGGGGGGGGGGGGAGTTTGCGTGAGTGGAGGCAATAATGGTGTAAGCCTTAACACCAGCAGGAGAGGAAGCTAAGGTGTTCATCGCCTCATTTTAAATGGCTAAAGAATGCTGTGGGAGTCAGACACCTCTGCCAGTCTATTATAATAAAAGCCTGTTATTTCAGTGACCACACTTCCATATGTGCCTGTTAGTAAAGGACATTGCCAGTGGAGGTGTACGGGGGCTCAAGCATAGCTCAGTGCGTCAAAAAGAGGCCTTGCAGCCCACCATTACCTGTCTGGGGGGGTGGGGGGGTGGGGGGGGAGAGACCGGGAAAAGGGGATAAAAACTTAAAGGAACCACCAACAACAACAAACAAAAAAAACACTATCCTTTCTTGCCACAACATGCATTTGCCAAGCGTTTCTGGAACCAAATGGAAAATTCTTCCCCTATGAGAGCAAGATCACTGAGGGGTGGGCAGGGGGTTGGGTGGCGGCGATGACCTCACCTCATAATTGGCAGGTGCAGTGATAAGATATAGGCTTATGCAACCAGCATAGCCTCCGCCCCATCTGTGTCCGGTTAACAAACACCGCGTAGCTCTGAGGAATGTGGAGGTGTGTGGCCGAGATGACAGGCCTGCAGTCAGGCCTGCAGTCAGCGCAGAGTAAACACACCCACTGCACACGCGCTGCACGTCATGAGCCCTAGCGTGATGTTTCCTAGTGTTTCCATACAGTGCTTACGAGTGTTTACAGTACACTACCTCTCTGTGTGTCATCCCAGACGCATCCTCCCGCTCTGACCTGTGAGTTACACTTGGCAGGCACAACCTTTTTTTATTGCATAGCATGCAGGTGACCTATTAAAATTCATGTCTCGCTTTACAACGGCAGTGTCCTACCTGGTGATCAAACAAGCAACCTTCAGGTAACAAACCCAGTTCTCTAATGAACATATGACACTGCCGCTCTAGTGTTTGCCACCTTGGGGCTCAAGCAGCAGCCTGGCCTAAATCGGTTCCCAACTACGAGCTGGAACCCACAGGGCGAGGGCTCGGCTGGCTTTCGTCTCACCAGTTGTGGAGGAGTGGGTTTAAGCCAGCTGAGGTTCATTCAGTTACGTATTTATAAAATTACACCCCCCCCCCCCCAAATGAAGCACCAGGTGTCCATGGGTTACGTGCTCAGGGATGAATTTGTAAAAAGGCTTTCCACTTGATAGTGAGCTCACTTCAACCCCCAAGCAGCTGTCGCTGTCACCCCCCCCCCCCCATTTGCACTCACACACTTTAATGCAAGTGCATCTCTCAGTGACTGTTAAGGGCCTGGCGCGCGCGCGCGCACGCACGCACGCACACACGCACACAGTGTCATAAGAATGCCTACTTATAAGCAGTTTAACCAATAGGGGCCAAAAGACATTTTTTGGAAGGTGACAGGAACTCAAACCCGAGATCTTTGAACCGCATCCATAACACTACATATTGCAGTGTTTAGGGTCTAACAGCATGTGGAACTAGACCTTGAGGCGCAGCGTTCACCCACAGAGGCTTGGCCTTTAAAAAGTAGACAGCAGGTGGTGAGGATAGAGCCTGAAATGGTGCTTAGGCCTGGGTGAAGTGAGGATAGCGCCTGAAATGGTGCTTAGGCCTGGGTGAAGTGAGGACAGCTCCTGAAATGATGCCTGGGTGAAGTGAAGACAGCTCCAGAAATGATGCCTGGGTGAAGTGAGGATAGCTCCTGAAATGATGCCTGGGTGAAGTGAGGATAGCTCCTGAAATGGTGCCTGGGTGAAGTGAGGATAGCTCCTGAAATGATGCCTGGGTGAAGTGAGGATAGCTCCTGAAATGGTGCCTGGGTGAAGTGAAGACAGCTCCTGAAATGGTGCCTGGGTGAAGTGAATAGCACCTCCACGCCGTCGCTTGCAGGATTCCGCTTAAGTTCTCACACTATCGGCGCGAGAAGCGCTGAAAGATGGCGGTAACACTAACAGCTGCCCTGGCAGCACACACACACACACACACACACACACACCGCATGCCGCGCATCGCACGTCTGCATTGGCACAGTACCAAAAAAAAAAAAAAAAAAAAAAGAAGAGTCTAAATTCTGCACATTTCAGTCTGACAGTCACTGGCTGGCTGCCATTCAACACACACGTTGCTGCTGGCACACAGCTGCATTTACTTTAGAGAGAATCTACTCAAGGAGAGCCAAACAGCTTGAGAAGCAGCTCTGTGCATTCAGGCCCGTGGTGGTGTCCTCAGGACTGGTGTTCTCCTGCTGAGGAAGAAGAGGGCTTCATCTCCATCTCCTCAGTCAAATGCGATTTCCCCCAGCTGTCATACTCTTGTTTTGTTGTTTGAGATAGAAAGAGCCTTTTTTCAAAACGGTGAGCTCAGCCCGCAGACTTGACTGAGTATGACAGCCTAATATAAACATCTTGGCCTGATTAGTGGCTCTCTGCCTGATTATTAAATATCCTGATCTGATCATTTACGTTAAAATGTTTGTCTGTTTGTTCAAATAAGCGGATCAGATTACTGATGTCTGCAACTATTAACGATACAGGACAAAAATAAATTGATCTAGACATACCTCGAAATCTTAGTTACTTGCATGTGAATCTGAAGGATCTATAGCACGGAAGATCACGTAAAAAAAATGACGGCAGGGCCCCTTTAAAGAGGGGAAAACATTGAGGTCTAACACTTGAATTAACGTCAGTCATATGGACAGGGTCACATTACTTACACTAACAAAGGTTCAGTACTCTCCTCTCTAGTTCTATTCTAAAAAGCTCAAGATTTTTTCTATCATAAAAAAATAAAATAAAAAAACAGGTCACACACACAGGATATTTGTCGCCAGGTTGTGTTTGTATTTAATTTCCTCCAACATGTAAAACATATCCTGGAGACAGACATTGAAATCACAAGCATAAGAAAACAGACTGGTTTGTTTTTTCACCGAATCTTATCATTTACGTCTTTGAAAGCAAATACTCAGTACAGACAATCAGCTACTGCAGGTTAACGATTAACTTGCGTTTCCGTCGTTCAAGTGATGCCGTTTGTGTATCGTGGAGATTAAGAATCAGATACTAATGGACGCAAATATCACAGATAAACAGAAATAAAATCGGTTGTTCTAACGCCATTGTCAAGTGCAGTAAATGTAAAACCTACGCTAAATAAGTCTATTAAACATGACCGAGCGAATGCTCGACAATAGAAGTGACTCATGCGGTATTGGTGCCTGACGGCTCTTTAATTGTAGAGTGGGACAGACATCGCGGTTTGAGCTTCGCCACTCCTGAAAGCTGACTGTCCGTGCCAACAACCCTGGCTCCTACTCTCCCGCCACCTGTCTCCGCCGCGCTTCAGCGCGGAGACGACCGAGCACTATGATCAGCACCAACGAAACGGACAGCTGCTCGTCCCGGTGTCGCGGTACATAAACTTGCCGTTGCTAACGGTCGGAGATGCTAATTTTTTGGTTTTCATTGCGAGGCCCTCTACCAATTGCCATAGCCTTCACTCTACCCAAGGGACAAGGACTGTGCTTGATCCAGGCATAACAAATAACGTTTTACATCCCACTGCCTGAGTCTATCGCAAGAAGAAAAGGATAGTATTCTATTGTCTCCTGAAATACTAGTGTTACTGTAGTTCAGTGAGAGCAGTTTTCTTCCTCTGGTTTGGTAACCATAACGTTTATTGCACTGGACTTCCTAATTGATTCAGACTCTCTCAACCTTCCCCTTTTTTTCTAATGACAAGATCTAGATAATGCACTGAAGACCAAAGCAGCTTGCCCTTCTAGTCTTATCTGTTCACTGGCACATTGGCTTTTCCCAAAACAGACAGCACTAATCCTTCCTATTGGAACATGCACATGTATGGGCACACAAACACACACACACACACACACACACACACACACACACACACAAAAATATTTAGTGCTGACTCAACTCTAACAGAGAACATATGAGTAGTGTAGACATCCGCACGTGTGGGCGCGCGCGCGCACACACACACACACAGGCACTATGAGAAAGATACGCACACACAAGCATAGTCCCTAACAGATCGATGTGACACTGAGCCACAATGTGACCTTGAACTTACAGGCAACTGTCATCCAACAACCCAAACAAAGGAGGGAGGGAGGGAGGAAGAGAGAGAGAGAGAGAGAGAGAGAGAGAGAATTACAAATATATATGGAGAGAGGATTATAGTAAAACAAAAAGGCAACTTTCTTTGTTGCAAATTATAAAAAAATGACGGAGAGGTTCAGTCAAGTTCAGAATTGTTTTCTCTATGTGCACAATTTACTGAATATGTGTAAAACAAGGTGCAAATCAGCAAATTAATTAAATGCCAAAAATATTTTGCCATTTCAATTCTGATGAATCTTGATGAACATGATACTTCTCTTTTCAGCTTGATTATAAAGGTGTTATAATGGGTCCCTTACCTCCTGCAATAGTAGCTGTCACTCAGCAGTGCGTAAGGAAGGCAGTAAATCTCCTCTCGCTGTCAGACGCGCTTCCAGTGTGAAATCATAATGAAACGCTGTGACCACCGTCCTGCCGCCCATCTGGGACCTCCCCCTTCCCCGAAACGCACAGCTTCCCCTGCTGCTGCTGGGACGGGGTGGTGGGGGGTAAGGAGGGGGGCCGGGCCGGGTGAGGCATTGCAAACCAAACCTCAAGGGACCCCAGGCAATAGGCGAGAGTCACAAAGAACTGAAGCATTAGATATTGTGTCTGCTCAAGGGAGCCAGATGCACAGAGAAAACATGCAGAGGATATACCCTAAATATTTAATGAGAAACGTTAAATATCACGATTTCTACAGAGTGGGTACACTCACAATTTATGTGCTGTCCATTATGTAACACCAGAAAGAGAGAGAGATTTTGTATTTGTTTATTATTATTATTACTTTTGTTTACTTTCAGTTATCCTAGTTGTGTGTTGATGCCCGATGTTTAAATGCATTGCTGTGTGTTCAGTGGCAATATTAATAAATTTAATCCTGACGATAAGGCATCTAAAATCTGAATTGAGAGAGAGTGGGAGAGAGAGAGTAACAGAAGGACCAGCTTCATTTGTTGCCCAATGATGAAAAATGACAGAGCAGCTAATTCAAATTCAAAATTATTTTTAAATAATATTTAAAATATGCAAATGCAAGACCATGAAGCATTAAATGCAAATCAGCAAAAAAAAAAAAAAATTTTGATTTTGAGGTTTGCCTGCACGAAGGAGGGGAGCCTGTGCTCGGATGCAGATGATTGGAAACAAAGGGAGCTCCACCCTATTAAATGTCTCTCAACAGGAACACCGCAGTAAGTCCTGTATAAACACACAGCATTCAAAACAGATCAGTCAGATTCACAACTGTTCTGTCCGTTGGAGAAATCCCTTTTCCAGAGGGCGAGTATTTCAAATATAAAATACGAATATTGCTTGAAGCTACACTTAAGGCTAGCTTGGGTCTGTTCCACATACACTGTCCCAAGAGGAACTTGAGATACAAGTTGAATTCTACAGAAAGCCAGTATGTTCGCGGATGAATCTCAATGAAAGTGACACACCAAGCACATATGCTGCAGGTCCAAGCCTGCGCTTGTAGCCAGAACATATACCAATTAAAAGAGAAGGGACCGACATTTTGTATTTTCCGACAACCATATGGTTCTATGTTTTATGCCTTATTTTGTATTCCCAAAAAGCAGCAACATTGGGCTCCAATGTTTTTCTGTTGATTAAATTAGCTTTAATTTATTTTATAAGCCTAAGGTAAAGGAAAGTGAGGGAAAAACAATAAAGAACATGCTCAGCAGTAGATCTTTCAGAAGAGTATCTTTGAGCAGTTTTTTTGTGAATGAGTTTTCCCAGAGGCATGCAGAGAATGATATCATTTGAGTGATGATGGGTTCACAGCACAATTCATCAGAGAAAATCCACGATACTCACGTGAGTCACCCATTCGTAAAAATGCACAAACTTTTAAAACCCTACAACCATCTGAAAAAAACTATAATTGACCAGCATTGCCATTGACTTGTCTCACCACAATAATATCAAAGACTGACACTAGTAGTCTTTTTGACTCTGAGGAAGACATCGTTGACGTCAAAGCGTCAGTCTCCCCTGGTTTATTACGGTTTCTTTTGCTCTGAGCTCGATGAGCTCCAGCATTCCTCATGTTGGGCTCATCCCCGGGACGTTGTCCAGGTAAGGAGTCGTTCTCTACACCGTTAAGTCAGTCTGCCTGCGCCAGACCCATAAATTATATCTCTATTACACACATAGTTATATGACTGTTAAAATACTTTAACAGCAAATTAATTGGTTTCATAAGATTCGTGGTAGGAGGTGCTGAAATGAGACCAGGGCTGAGATGAACAAATTGGCTCAGAAATAATTCAACCTGATTAAATCAAAGGACTTTGCTTACGACAGCATCTATATCAATATTCGGCTTGGGTGGGGAGAGATATTACATTTTGGCATTTAGCACACACTTACAGTCCGAGTCATCCATCCGAGTGACTTACACTGCTACCCTTATTACATATAGTTCATTTATACAGTTGAAACACTCATTTCCAGGCCCAGAATTGTACAGCAGTTAAACTGAAGATCCAGAGTCTGGACAACCACCCAGTAGCCCTGAATGGGAGAGGAACATACCAGTGACATGACACCATGGGGACCAAAACAGATTCCAGGCGCTATTCTTTCTCTCCATACTTTCCATTTAACCACAGTTTGGAATCAGCAACTGCGCCTTTGGAATTTTAACTGTGCCACCAGCACCTTAACAAGAAGCAGTGCAGCTGACGTTTGGCCTCTCTGAATGTGTTTGACAGCAACCCCCTGGTGAATGTTTCAAAAAAACCCAACAGGCCCATGTGGCAACCACAGGAGAGAGCAGTAATTGGAGGAACTGCAAAGCTCTTGGTGCTAACAACCTGAATCCTGTACTGGCTTCCATGCATAATGAGATGTCAAAAGTGGATTTTTGAACTGGTGGCCGAGCGCTTGGTCTGGCGTCTCAGCTGTAGCTGTGCAGCTCTTGCCCGCTATCCACGCGTTGATTGCAACATGGCCTCCTTCCAAGGTGCACTGGACATCGTCCACATGCTCGTTAAGCGGGAATTAACCGCTATAGTTTGTACAGATGAGGTAACAGATTGGAAGGTCATGGAGGGGGAGGTGGGGGGGTTGGGGGGGGCTGGGTTGTTCTATTCGGGCCTTGCATCTGGAGCCTTGGCAGTGGTTTGTTGGTGGTGCTTATTTCAAAGAGAACATGCCCCCCCCCCCCACCCCTCGCTCCAGCACACCAGTGCCCAGCTGGAGTTGCACAGAGAGGGGACCGTCGTCCAAGCCACCCACGGCTTTACCGGACGCTACTGCCGCTGCCAGTTGTGATCCTCTCCATATTGGCGGCTCTCTGGATGCCTCGGGGCCACAGCGGGCGATGGCTGCCTCCGGTTCACATCAGAACTCTATTTCGAGCCCCCCCCCCCCCCCTTTTTCTTTTTTTTACCTAACGGAGCCGCCCGCGATGGCGAGGGCCTGTGGAATCCTGACAGCCTGCTCCGACAGATGCGGCCTACGCGAGCCGGCAGAGGTGACGCAACGCTGAAAGCATCTGAAGAATGGTGCGTGGATCTAAATCAACAGCCCCGGGCTAGCCACGGGAACGGTCTGGGGCCTCCTCGATAAGCAAGAGGCTGACTCCAGCAGAGCCGGAGATAACGAGGAGGAAAACGGCTCCCATTCCGGCAGCGGGGCTTCTTAAAAAAGGCGGCTACGCGTGGGCTAGTCTCCGCCGGTCGTGTTCGAGCGGTCTGTGAGCGCTAAACGCTAACGTGCAGGCTAGTCTCCTCCTCTCGAGCGGTTTGCGAGCGCTAAACGCTAACGCGCAGGCTAGTCTCCTCCCCACGCACGATTCGAGCGGTTTGCGAGCGCTAAACGCTAACGTGCAGGCTAGTCTCCTCCCCACGCACGATTCGAGCGGTTTGCGAGCGCTATTCGCTAATGTGCAGGCTAGGCTCCTCCCCACGCGCAATTCGAGCAGTAAATGCTAACGCACAGGCTAGTCTCCTCCCCACGTGCGATTCGAGCGGTAAATGCTAACGCACAGGCTAGTCTCCTCCCCACGCACGATTCGAGCGGTTTGCGAGCGCTATTCGCTAATGTGCAGGCTAGTCTCCTCCCCACGCGCAATTCGAGCAGTAAATGCTAACGCACAGGCTAGTCTCCTCCCCACGCGCGATTCAAGCAGTAAATGCTAACGCACAGGCTAGTCTCCTCCCCACGTGCGATTCGAGCGGTAAATGCTAACGCACAGGCTAGTCTCCTCCCCACGTGCGATTCGAGCGGTAAATGCTAACGCGCAGGCTAGTCTCCTCCACGTGCGCGCGATTCGAGCGGTTTGCGAGCGCTAAACGCTCATGCGCTGCAGCCCTGGGCGATGCGCTCTCTCTCTGCTCGTACGCTGGCCCCGACCCCGCGCGCGCCTCCCCCCGTCCGCTGCACGTGTCAGCGGCCGCTTCTAGTCGCGGCATGTTGCCTTTCCGTGACTCAATTTCGGTTTATCGCAGAGCGCATCTACACTGTGCCCCTCATGCGAAAACAAATCCAGCTCTGTACTGACAAAGGTCCAACGGTAGACAATCTAGGTAAACAAATTATAAAATGTTTCTAACCCAATCAGACACAATAAAAAACCCAATGACGTAAAATAAATGAATGAATGAATAAATAAATACAGAATCTAGCAGTATGGCACATATGGGTAAATTCATCCATAAAGCCTCAATGCAATAATTACTCTCATTGTGTGCCATAGACGTCTATGGTTGTAATCTGACGTGTCTTAAAAAGACTGAAGGCTTCAGAGGTTCAGGTATGTTGTTTCCTGAAGGATGAGGACTGATGGATAAGGGAATATGACCCTTGAAAACATGCACATCTATTTTCCAAGCATTTTCCCCCAATCCGAAAGGGGGGGGGACAGGCATGTCAGGTTATCCATTACCTTCATGACTTATATACGCCAGGACACATTCAAACAAAAGGTCTTCTCTTCCAACTGGCATACATTACTGAAAAGGATATTTGTCACCATCACACCATCAATATTGTAATATCGTTGCTGTTGTTGTTGCATCATTATTATTTCACTAATAATTAACATTCTTGCTGTTGTTATTGTTGTAAGTATTGTTTTTATTATTATTATTATTATTATTATTATTATTATTATTGCAATGTTATAGGTAGTTATTCTCCTCTCTGAGAGACTTAAGGTCTTGGCTGGCACAAGCACAGCAGAGATTGTCTGGATCCAAACGCAGCAGGATGTGACAAAACAAGGAAATATTGGACTACACAGCTAACTCCTGGCTACTAAAGTGAGGAGTAAATCCATGGGAGAAATAGACAGAATATGCATAGAAGATGGGCCTCTGAGCCATCCAACAACCAATGTTCTTTTACAACATACAGAGAGCATTATACCCACCTATAACTCATGACAATTTTTGAGAAAATCCATTCATTAAAATAACAGCCATGAAAGTATCAATGGACTCAACACCAAATAACATGCCAGATTATTATGAATGTACCCATCTGCCTGTTCTGAACAAATAAAACACATTTTATATATTTTAGCTACTGGGGTTCAAAGTCTTCTTGTTTAATCATAACCTTGACCTTCATCCAACCCCAATGACTTTGTTAAAGGTAAAGGAATGGACAAATGTGCTTATTAGCACAGCTATGTCCTTGTGCTTCCTTCCTACATGAACTCCAGACCTTCCAATGGTGCCGGGATCAGTGGTCCTTGCACAACATCGCCACCTAGTGGTAGCAGAACATGGCTCAGAACGGTGCCTGCGCTGCAATTCTGCGCGTGTAATTCTGTCCGTGTTCAGCTCGCCGGATGCCGGATGCGATAAGTCCACTGTGTACACAGCTTTAAATGAGTCTTGTGCTGAGAAAATCAATGGTCCGTGGTTATCTCGGCGAGCCTTCACTTGAGATAGGCAGGAGAAGACCTTTCTTGGGGGGGGGGAGCGGGGGTGGGGGGGTGGGGTGGCAATGGAGGGGGCATTGATTATTCACAAAAAGACAAAATGACCAGTCTGTGATGCAATATACTGATGACGGGACCAGAGCTCACATTGATTAAACTGTGAATGCATTCTCCACTGCTTCCTACCTTCTTTCCCAATTATATCATTTCAGCTGCCTGTACACATTTCAGTGCATGTTCCATCAGACTATTTATGGAACATGGAACTGAGGACACCGTGTGACACAGTCCACGGGGCACTTCACTGCTGTCAATGCATACAGAAATCCCCAATGTGGCCAGGGGTTCAATCCCCCCCCCCCCCCCCCATGGCACATTGTGTACTGTGATCTCTATCTGTAACTCTGCTTTCAGTCAATCACAAGGGAGGACTGTCCTTTCTCAACTGAAAAACAACTGCTGTTCTTTTTTTAACAAGCACACAAAGCAAAGAAACAAACCTCTCAAAAGATCAAATGAGACTGGTCATTTGAGAGGACACAATGCGGAGATGATTGAGTCACGTGGTCACTTCGTGCCGTATCAAACCGGCAGGACCCTGTTGAGGTGAGACAAAGCACACAGGAGCCTGCGCTGCGCACTTCTCGGAGTTTAAAAGCCACCGCTGAAATCGAGCCAAAGCAAACCCACAACGAGGAGAGTACAAATCAACCCAGAGGGTTCCTGCGTGTGTCCACAGCCGTACGGCTTACTGCAGCCGATATCAATGTCTTTGTGACCTATTCAATCACGCACCTGCTCTGCATTATTCATCCCTACTCATATGTTTGCAAATTTGAAGCAACAGTGGAATGAAAGATATATATTTTTTAGCAGTAACGATGCCATCTATTTTAGAATTCTATGCTGTACATATTTTTACATCGTAAGATCCTTTGTTCTAGAACATTCTAGGGGCGAGCCTCTGCAGTGACCCACTTATTCCTTCATTAGAGGGCATCAAATGTGTTGGCCAGAGCAATAACCATGGCTCACCCTTTGGAAGTTTGAAAAGATTCCACCAACCTCTGCTTTATTGGTGTGAGCAGGGTTTGGCCTACAGGCTGCACTCCTTTAGCTATGAAACCTCATTTATAACAATGAAGACAATTCACTGAAAACACTTACAAGAGCGTATGGATAGAGCACAGCTCTAGGAGTATATACAAATTAAAATGCAATTAAATTAGAAAAATAGGACTTAAATCGCTTCCTTTTAAAAAACAACTATGTTTATTAAACAAATCCCCAGTTTTTATCATAAATTGGAGTGCCAAAATTGTTGCAGTAGGCTACAAGGTCTCCATCGTGGTGCAGGCAACAGTACCAGCCACAGTTTCCCGCTCCCACTCTCGTGTGTGTGTATATACATATATATATATATATATATATATATATATATATATATATATATATAACATACCTGCCATCCCAATAACATACGTATTCCTTAATTCAAGAATCGGTTATCAATTCTGGGGGTTCTTGGTTTGGCTGTAAACATGAGACCGTGATAATTCCGTGGAAAAAAAAAAACATTGATTAAGTTATTTCTAGTAATGTACGGTATCGGACTCGAGCAATTGCGCACAGGCTGTTCAATTCGAGTTCAAAGAAAAAGCAATGTAAGCAGGTACTGAATCAGTCGTTAGTGGAGAAGTCGTACACCGAAATCGCCCTCTAGGGACAGTGGCGGCTCACAAATAGGGATTTGGCCTTTCTGTGTTGGATTTCAGTCAACAGAAGTCAACTCTGCGCACTTCACTAATGTGTATACGAACCTGATGGGCTTATATCGTATTCAGACATTGGACTGTGCCCATCGACATAGTGCACGATTGTCAGATTTGCGCAGTCCCAGCGGTCGCGGAGTGCTCGTGAACGTTAGTTTTGCAATGCTTTACACGTGCCTGCTCAAAAGATCGCGTTGGTGTCGCCCTGGGGAAGTCAAATAAGTGTCATATATTTGGAGAACCGTGCGATACGAAAACAAATAATCCATTCTTACGCCTTCCACGAGCTAGTTTTTAATGGACAACCATGCTAACTAGCAATTGGTGACGTAACGTTTCTTCTGTTCGTTTCGTAACCTGCGTCCTTGCATTTGGTAGCGAAGTACAAGATCATAGTTCAGCTAAGCAAAAATGACATACTTCACAAAACAAAAGGCGCTGTTTAATTTGGCAATCCGCGACAAATACATAGTGGAGAAGACACTTTTGAAGATAAAAGCACGGCAGGGTCCCCGGAAGATGTTTTTGCACACCGAACGAGTAAGTGTACAAATCACAATAAAGCCCTAGCGATTCTGTTTCCATGTATAGAGCTAATTATATAAATTATTTTCAAACATATCACTTCACCAAACGGGCTTGCGCGGGCTCACGTAGTAATACCAACAAAACTAGAGCGAGTGTCTAAACACCGTAAATATTCGCATAAAAGCGCAAAGGGATAAGTCACCGGGCTTTGTATTATTCACGTGGTCAAACTGTATTTGCACTTTGTTTCTGCACAGATAGGTGGACCAAGAGGCCTTCCAATTGTGCATCACGATAAATATGTGTGTGACCTCCCGCCAAACCACAGATTTCCCATGGGGAAGTTCCCTAGAGTACTACATTTCCTCATTAAAGATCAAGTAGTAACAGACAAACAGGTGAGAGCATGCAGTCATGGGTGCATTGAACACTAATGACAACTGCAGAGAGAAATAATTATCCTCTGACTTGCATTTGTCTTTTTGAAGGTATGGACACCTAATTTGGTGTCGGAGGAGCTACTTGCCTGTGTGCACACAAAGGAGTACCTGCATAACTTCATAAACGGGAATATCGAAGAGAAGGAACAGAAGAGGACCGGCTTTCCCTGGAGTGAGGGCATTGTGCAGCGCTGCCGATATGAAACAGGTGTGTGCACAGGTGTGCGTCAGTCACCTAATGAGGGGGCGGACTCCCTCCAGATACATCATTTTTTTCTGGTTTTTAAATTCACTCACCATTGTGAGGTGCTGTGCAATAACATGTTTGTATATATATATTTTATAATATATATATATATATATATAGATTGATTGATTGATTGATTGATTGATAGATAGATAGATAGATATACACCTCCCTTCATGTTTTGAGTATTAAATCCCTTTGGACACGTACCCCCTTACCCAAATACCCAGCAACAGTAACCACCCCTACCCCCACCCCCACCCCCACCCCCACCCCCACCCCCACCCCCACCCCCACCCCTTTCCCTTTTCCAAAGTCTCAGTTTTTGAAATGAGGCCTATGTCACTGTGCTCCCCGCTCTCTCCCCTCCCTCCCCGGGACCGCTAAAATGCCCAGGGGGCACGGTGCTGGCGGCAGAGATCGCTCTGCAGAGGGGCCTAGCGTGCAGCACCGCCGGGGGGACTCACCACGCCTTCCCCGGGTACGGGACCGGGTTCTGCCTCCTCAACGACCTGGCCGTGGCAGCAAAACACTGCGTGGGCAGGTCCACACCCAGGAGGGGAAGGAAGGTCCTCATAGTGGATCTGGATGTGCATCAGGTAATGGTAGGCAGCCAAAATGGCCGGTGTTACATCAAATCTGATGGCGTACCTTTAATATGCAGAGAACTTTTTTTTTTTAAATCCCTTTTGAAGTGGTATTCACATTAATTGGAGTTGAATTAAGACTGAATGGTTTTAATGTGTGGCTCAGCCCCTCCCCCTTTTAAATATGTAAGTAGAAGGTGTGTGTGTGTGTGTGTGTGTGTGTGCGTGCGTGTGTGTTTAAACCCAAACCTGATGTGGGCTTGTTTTTTTTTTTTTTTTGCTGTACCACAGGGAGATGGCACAGCCTACATTTTCAGAGAGGAGCCAGACGTTTTCACCTTCTCAGTGCATTGTGGGAAGAATTTTCCAGTGCGGAAGCAGCAAAGCGACCTTGACATTAGCGTGCGAGATGGCATGGAGGACAAAGAGTATCTCGCTACGGGTACATAGTGTGACATCATCACGCCTTGTGCGTGCATTCATAGCAAGGCTGGGCTGGCACAAAAAAGGAAAACACATTCTTCAGCTAACGATCTCAAAATAAATATAAAATATCTCAGTGTTGCTTTGAGAAAAATTGAGCCTTGAGTACTGAACCTTGGCTGATGCGGTGACGTTAGTGGAAATCCAATAGTGTAACTTCAGAAGCCATTCTGATCGCACAGGATAACTAGATTGCGGTCTACCCTTTCTGCCTAGATCCAAACATCTCACCATTTCGAAAAGCTTAGATCACAACATTTAAGATAAACTTTGGCTTGAGCGTTACGTCCTGGCTGAGGCGCAGTTTCGAGGTCTGTTTCAGAGTAAATCTGACAGGACGCGTCAGAAGACGTCAACGACCTCGCGTCGACCTCACACAGGACGTTGCACGTGCTCATTGCGTCCTGCAGCAGTCAGGACAGCCTGGATTAAGGCTCGATTGTGCCCCTGTGTCTTGCGGAGCAGTGGAGACGCACTTGCCCTGGCTGCTGAAGCGTTTCCGGCCAGGCTTGGTGCTCTACGATGCGGGCGTGGATCCTCACCAGGAAGATGAGCTGGGGAGGCTTTGCCTCACGGACCAAGGCAAGTTGAATTGTGACTTGCTCTTTCCCTCGTCTTGCCATTATGATTGTTACTATGAGTGTATGTCAGGTCCCCCTTGAAAAAGAGATGTTAATGGTAAAAAGAGTGGTTTCCTGGTTAAATAAAGGATTTTTTTTTTTTTTAAAAGTAGCAAAAATTCTGAGAGGAATGTGGCGAAACTGTTAATTGCAAAGGCTTCATGGATACATTTTATGATGCTCAGATTGTCTTTGCTTCGTTTTTTGCAGGGCTGTATCAGAGAGACTTGTATGTGATTGACACTGTGGTGAAGAGTGGCACTCCGATCGCTACGGTGATTGGCGGGGGATACTGCAGGGACATTGACCGTCTGGCGATCAGGCACTCCATCGTCCACAGAGCTGCAGCACAGGTGAGACCTCCATCAGTGTTTCGTTTGTCGCTAAAATACGCCTTTTAAACACTTTTTCAATTTCTGCATAGTTAAATGAGTTTGTTCTGTACATCGTATTCATAATAAAATACACAGTTTTTGCTTATTGTTACAAAGTAGTATGTTTGTTTGTTTTCACCCGTCTTTCTTAGGTCTGGAAACAGCGGGGAATGTAATTATATGCACAATTACACATTTTTATTCCTCCACGAGAACAAAGAGGGAGTTATTTTTTGAAATGAAATGTAGCGTTATGAACATGTGGACAGTTAACTATTTGTAGAACTATTTAAACATGGAAAACATAAATCACATTTTGAGAATACGGCTTCAGATTTTTTTGTTTTTACTTTTAACCGCCAAAAATATTTTTTCCTGAACTGCGCAACTGTCGCCTGTATCAAAATTGGAGTTTCAGTAACGCAGAAACAAAAAAAAATGCTTCCGCACAACATGACTAAAGAATGACACTCAAACCATGGCTTACACTTGGAAACAAGGATTCTGCAATGATGCTTACCGTGTAGATAATTAGTTACACAAACTTATTTTGGAATCTAAAATGGGTTTTATTTATTATTTTTAGACGATTTATCCGCATGTTTCTCCAATCTGAAACGGCTAATCGCATCGCAGTACCTTCCTGTCACAGCAATGTCCTCCGGCAGCAGCTTCTGAGATGTGCGCAGACAGCTTTTCCCCTCTGCAGTTCACCGGCAGAGCTGCGCAGCTGTGGCACCAGCATCCTGCACAGCACCGCTGATGCGGGCAGCACAGCCAGTCTGGTGCACCAGTTGCTGCTGTGCTATGGGGTGGAGGGTGGAGGGTGGGAGGGGGGATACCCCATGGATATTATACCCTCCCGTCCTACGCCACGCTAAAGCCAGAGGCCTTTCGCCCTCTGGGGCACCCCCGGCCACAGTCCCGGTTCCCCTGGGAGACGTCACTGCGACGAGACCCGGGACTTGAGCTGGATTCCAACAACAACAAAAAAAACACGCATTACGAGCTTCTCCACGGTAAACCGACACAAATCCGCAGACAGACCCGGAAGCTGCCAGTGACAGCGCATTAGTGGCAAGGTGCGGTCACCTGTGTCCAAAACTCACCTTGGGTTCCCAACAGCCACAGGTACTGCACATACCCTTACTGAGCCAGGTTAAACAGGGCAGGTCGGGAATGGGAGGGACTGTGCTGCCAGTGAACTGTCAGAGGGTGATTAATTGGCGATGAAGTGAGTGCTTTGTAAATGAATCAGGACCTGTGGAGTTAACACCCCTCTCGTCTTACTCCCAGGCTCAACTGAGCTTTTTACTTAAAGGTGTTTGGCAAACGAAAATTGTTTGTGGTCTTCCCATTTTTACTTTCTTTATGCACGCCCCACCCCCTGCCGCCAGAAAGCACCCTCAGGACCAGAAATGTTTCCAACGTTACTATTCCTAGGTAGCAAAGCAAGAAGGAGCTCTTTTCTTTCTTGTCATATCTGTTGACACTGTATTCTACATTGACTGTATTTTACAGGTTTTTTTA
The DNA here is from genome assembly GCA_039654925.1 of Anguilla pacifica. Lineage (NCBI taxonomy): Eukaryota > Metazoa > Chordata > Actinopteri > Anguilliformes > Anguillidae > Anguilla > Anguilla pacifica. The sequence continues at coordinate 44,833,800 of CM077295.1, forward strand.
AAAAAAAACTTTTTTTTTTTTTTTTTTTTAAACATGTACACATGTATCTGAATGAGAAATGCTTGAATTTGGCACTTCTTAAAAACATGGCTTTGGCATGCGGGACGACTAAAAACTGAGAAACGTACCCTCAAGGCAGTTGGTGACATGCTATGCACATTGTGTCCTTGTGAGTCTCAGCATTGCTTTTACTAGTGAAGCAGCTTTCAAAAAACTGTCTAAGCAGTTTTCCGGCAGAACCAATGGCTTTTGTGCTGTACAATTCAAATGGACATTCCAGAAAGTCCTGTTTTAGCAGGAAGGCATTTATTTCGCTCGTAGTACTTGTTTTTGCATGCCTCTACATATCCTCTCACCAATTCACTATACAGTGAATACCTCGGATTTGATTAATTCTATTGCTGAAAGACCACATTTCCAGTTTAACTTGAATTGATCCACTTTCTAACAAACAACTGCTGCATTATCGTTATTATTCCTGACAGAGCATGGAATCCATGTTAAAATAAAATAGTGCACACTCAGCAGAAATATTTTATGTTCTTCAAATATCCGGCAAGCTAGAGGCTGTCCAGTGTACTTTGAGATAAATTCTGTCAGCACAGTTTTGTGCCTTGATTGAACCCCAAGGATTTCAATTCACAAGACAACCCCCTGACACTGGACATGAAAAATAGTTTTTTAAAAACTGTATGACATACTGTACCAAAAGGGAAGAGTTCAGCTTTTTGGATCAAAACTAGGATTTTCACTTGACATCTTAAGTCAACCTGGTTGATGTCCCCTGGTTGTGCAGATTTATGGGACCAAAAGACCTGCAAACTGAAATCTATAGATGTTCATTACATTTTGTACCCACACAGGCATGCTTTGCATTTTGCACAGTCTTTTCTTAAATTCTAATTCACATTCACAGTATAGAAGTGCGCAAAAAAGAGCTAGACATTTTATGACACTGATACCATTAGATTTATTCAACATCTAATCCACAAACTAATTCAGCCACACATCAGTGCACTACCTTTCCAACAACAAAATGTATTTATTTAATTTAGTGCTTAACAGACAAAAACCGGAATAAATAAAAGCAGATTAAAAAGGTAAAACAGGGACAGTATTTGAGCACGCTGTCCCTGCCAATACTAAAACAAAACAAAACAAAAAAAAGCTAAAAACCACAAGTGGGTCTCATGGTAAATCAGTTCTACACACAAACGCAACTCAGAGGTTACAACAGCTTTCATACCAACACTGATTTCACATCTGTAGGAAGTGTAAGCAGCACAGATGAAAGTATTCAAGTTTTTGGAGTGAAGACTCGATGTGCAAACTTCTGAGGATTCACTAGCAGTGCCACGCCCGACAAACCACCCGGTTCTTCTGAAAGGTGACGTTGCCACCGATTCTAAAACACACACCGTATTTACACACGTCGTATCGGAATGAAACACAAAACACCAAGTCACACATGGAATATTGACATTTCTCTCAAATATATATTCATATATTTTAGAAGCAATTGCTTTTTGAATTGCTCGTATTGCTTAGCATGGAGCAATTATGTGCAACTTTTTGATGTTTTCAGATTGTGGGCAGCAGTTTCATATGACAAAAACACTGTTCTACGTCAGCAACACATTTGGCTCTAACTCTATAGTGCCTAAGACGATGTTGATTAGGGACACTCTACTCTATGGTGCCTAAGAGTATGATCATCAGTGACACTCTACTCTAGGATATCTAAGAGGATAATGGACTGTGACACTGTACTCTATAGTGCTTAAGAGGATAACGGTCTGCAACATTTTACTCTATGGTGCTTAAGAGGCTGTTGATGAGTGACACTATTGTGCCGAAGAGGATGATGGTCTGTGACCATGTGGATTGGTTCTCTTTGGCTAAAAGCAAAATCGAATTAAAAGTAAAAATGTACATGGGGACTCATTACAAATGTAATTTAAAATAGCCAATTGTAAAGTGACATCATTACACGCCCTTAAAAAAAAGGCTATATCTAATCCAGAGAATTAAAAACCAGAAACCTACAATAAAATGCATTAGTTAAAAATCTCCAAAGTAATGACTACTAAGGACAGTACTTGTGCCAGTAACAGATACCTTCAAACAGAAGTGGAATGTCCAGGGGTCAGAAAGTAAAAGTCCTGCCATGTGTTTCTTCCACCCATGAACTCAGCCAGCAGATTTCCCTAATGAGTTCTACCTCTTGGCGGAAGAATTGTGCCAATTAGCAGATCCAGGTGATTGGACCCAAATGCTCGGTAGGACTTCTTCTTTCTGAACCTGGATTTTCCACCTCTGCCTTCAAAGGCAGCTTGCTCGTGTAACTTAAAATGACCAGTAAAATCCTAGGAGAAATCGTGAATGTTAATTTAAAAATGTGTTAGTTTAAAAACGAAATACTGTGGGCTCAGATCTTCCGGACTTGGACCTTCTCGGCCACCACGCACCAGTTGGAGTGGTCGAGGCAGCTCTGCAGCACGTGGAGCTCCTCCACGTGGTTCTGGATCAGTTCCAGGAGCTCGCCTTCCCTGAAAACGTGGTAGTACCTCAGGCAGGGGTCCGCCGGCTTCTCCCCGCCCCACCGGTTCACCCGCCCGTCCCGGAGGCTCTCTGAGCTGGCCTGTCGCTGCGGGGGCACCCCCTGGGACTCCCCCTGGGGCTCCCCGTCCGCCTCGCCCCGGCCCGTTCCCTCGGGGCTCTCCCGCTGGTGCGTGACCAGGTCGGGCAGGGGCACGGAGCTGCACCCGCCGATGATGGCCCCGAAAACGGCCTGCTTGTCGCCCGCCGGCCTCCCGTCGCTCCTCTCCCGCCCGCCTCCCCCGAGGTCGACCGCCGAGCCGAACACGTCCTCCTCCGAGCTGTTGATGGAGGAGGAGGAGAAGATGCTGGAGAACTGCCTAATGAGCCCCACCCCCCGGGCACGGCGGTAGGCCTTGAGCCCGCCCACCTCCCCCCCCATCTGAGCGCAGGACGAGTTCAGCTCCCTGGCGGGGTGTTTGGGCGTGGCCAGGCTCCCGAAATCCAGCACAGAGTCCAGGGAGCGGGAGAAGAACCACCGCTGGTCCTTGGGGGACCGCGGGTCCTTGGCGCGGGCCGGGTCCTCGTCCTCGTCCGCCATGGACGACGTGCTCTTCGCCTTCCTGTGCTTGTCGCCGTCGTCGGCGTCGCCGCCGCCACCGCCGTCGCCCCAACGCCGGCCGCAGGCGGGGGACGACGGCGGGTTGGGGTTCCACGGGATGAAGACGTCCTGCTTCTCAAACTTGCGCCTCTTCTGCTCCATGGCCCAGACGTAGACCATGAGGCGGCCGCCCACGCGGAGGACTCGAGCCATCTCCTTCAGCGCCCGGATTCTCCGTTCTTTGGTGGACAAGTGGTGAATGACTGAGAGAAAAAAAGAGAAAAGAAATACCAGTTGATTGCCAATTCGGGTTGTCTAACCAAAGTAAATGACTGTGACTAAATCACTGTGACACTCCTGAACAAAACCAAAAAACATAACTGAAATAGTCCAGACAAGGAAAGAAGCTTTAACACACAAAGACTAAATAATAAAAATGTGAAGACTTCAAAACCACTGATTCACACCAACTCAAAATCACTGTTGGAGTTAGTATTGGATTTCATTGAGAAGGTGCCTTTCGGGATCTGAAAACACTTTACACTCGGAGGGGCAGAACACAGAGAGGAGAAATACACTATATGACTAAAAGTATCTGGACACGCCTTGGTCTGTTTTTCGTGGTTTTGGCTAGGCTCCTAAGTTCCAGTGAAATCTTTAATGCAATGAAATTCCAGATAATTCTGTGCAACCTTTTTTTGGCAACAGTTTGGGGAAGGCCCTTTCCTGTTTCAGCAGGGCACACAGCAAGGTCCAAATAGAAATGGTTTTGTCGAGATTGGTGTGGAAGAACTTGATTGACTGGCCTGCACAGTTAATCAAGTCCATCTAACCCCCCATCTAACACATTAGGGATCAACTGGAAAGACAACTGCGAGCCAGGCCTAATTGCCCAATCAGTGCCCAACCTCACTAATGCCCTTCTGGCTGAATGAAAGCAAATTCCTGCAGCAATGCTCCCACATCTAGCCTTCCCAGAACAGTGGAGGTTGTTATAGCAGCAAACGGTGGCCCAACTCCATGTTAATGCTCATAATTTAGGATGAGACATTGGACGTCAGGTGTCCACATACTTTTGGCCATGTAGTGCATGTCATATCCAGTGTGGAACACCCACCTTGTGATGGTTGAGGGGCATTTCCCCAACTAGCACAGGCAGTAAAACCTAATACAAACCGGCAGAATCCTCCTAGAACAGGATTCGCCCATGTCAGTCTCCCGATACCACTGAATAGGAACATGAACAATAACCACGAGATGCACGATCCGTTGCCTGGTGACCCAAATCCCTCGGCAACAAATGCCCGTTGCTCTTGGGTTAAGGATTGCTTTTTGTTGGTAACCTGGTAACTTGCCCAGTTTTTTCCAACCCCCTCAATTCAATACTTTAATAAAGCTATTTGGACTATATTATCTATTGGACAGTGAACAAATGACTGTGACAAGCAGCAAATTGATGCTTAATAGCTCTGTGGAAGCCAAAAACATTGGCAGAAGTATCGGCACTGGGAAAATCATGAACAGCATCTCAGAAGTCAGTCACCATCTCCAGGCAAACCAATGACTACATTTAATGTACATCTTTCCTCTGTTGAAACCTGTAAGAAAGGCATTCATCTGTCTGTGACGAGGCCATTGCAGCACTCAAGAAAAAACAAAGGTCGAGTCCTCACGGCCACCGACAGTCGTTCCTGAACGTTTTTGAGGTTGTGGACACACGCGTGTGTCCGGCCCTCTGCTGTGTGAGCGTGCGAGCAGATGGAAGACACCGCGTGACCTCGCACACGCGTGTGATCGGGCGGGAGAGACCGCGGGAAATCCGCGTAAGAGCGCGAGCGGGCTGAAGAGCCCGCACAGGCCCTTAGCACGAGCGCGTGCAACGTGTCGCGTTCGCCGCTTCGCCTCAGTAAAGCTACGTTTGCGCCGCGGCGGGGCTGGACGCTAGGAGACGGGACTCAGCGCACGCTAGCAGACGGGCGCGGCGCGTTACCTGCGATGGACAGCACGGCGTCGAAGCAGCCGCGCCTGTACGGCAGCCGCAGCCCGTCGCACACCTGCACCTCGTAGCCCCGGGCGCGGGCGGTGTCCACCAGGGGGCGGCAGACGTCGCAGCCCAGCTTGAACACGTCCTCGTTGATGTCCAGGTATTTGCCATTGCCACAGCCTGCAAGGACGACTCCGTCAGTTTATTCCATCCGAATTCCCCCCTCCACCCCCCAAAGGACCAGTCAAGGCGAAGAACGGATTTTATTAAATGCAAAGCAAGATCCTCTGTGCACACATATTCTACGTTTAAAAAGAAACGTTGATCACCAGCCAGAAAAGGATTGGCAGTTAATTTGCTGTTCTTCTTCAAATCCCTTCATTAAAAAGCATGCAATAGCCCGGATGGCTGTGTGATGTCTGCTGTCTGTGTGAATGACTTTATCAGCGAATCAGGGGGCGGATGAAGCGGTGAGCATGTCAGGACTCGCAGGAGAGAATTTGTGCGTTGCTTACGGCAGCCGGTGCCGAAAAGCAAATTTGTTATTCAAATGAGAAGGCCTGAAATTTTTACAGCAGCGGCGGCTGGCTGACTGCTGCGAGGCTGTGTGTGTGTGTGTGTGTGTGTGTGTGTGTGTGTGGAATAATGTGTTCACACATCTCCGGGCAAACTGAGGAGCGCGAAACAAAACCGACAGGAACTAGAAAGCGCTGGAGGTGAGCGCCAGTCTGCTCTCTCTGTACCAGAAGGAAGAAAAAACGAGTTCTTTAGTTTTTCTTTGACATGGTGTGTGGACAATGTAGGGTGGTCCACTGAGAATACACACACACACACACACACACACACACACACACACAGTTTCACGGCATAGTTTCGTAATATCACTAGACAGAGAACAAGCACCCCTAATGGCCCCTTGGATACGGGAGAGAGAACAGGAGTCAGTAAACAGAAGAAAGGAGGAGACTGCAGTAAAACTGCAGAGCATTTGGGCCGGTTTTGACTGGGTACTGAAGATCAAGGTAAAGAGACCTGCGGGAGCACACAGCCAGAGGGGGGACAGAGCTGGACCTGAGGAGCAAAGATGACTTTTAGGACAATGGAACAGCAGAGCACACCTCTAAGACATATAGCAGTGTAGGGCATGAGGCTGGGCGGAAGGCCAGGGTACAGCTGGTACTCAGAGGGCAGTTTTGGGGGGGACCGGTAAGAGAGAGAGAGAGCACTGTAAAGTGAGGACCTGTTTTGGGGACACGAGGGAGCACTGTAGGGTGCGGAGGGAGCGGGGGGGGGAGGGGGGGAGGCCACGTACCCACGTCCGCAACAACACTCCCGGGCTCCTGGTCCAGCAGGAACTGTCGCACCTTGGGCCAGGCCCGGTAGCGGCTGTCGTTGAAGTAGGGCGCGATCTTCTCGTACACGCTGTGCACGTGGTCTCTCTCCAGCTGGCTGGCAGCCTCCTCCATAGCTGCCCCCGGCCCGCCTCATAAACCAGCCGCGCGCCACCTGGGCACTGCGAACCAACGACAGCCACGACACACGCAGTCAGCATCAGTAACAGTCTCCTCCGTCACTCCGCGTCAGCGTAGATGTTATCTGCGGAGTTTCTTTTTCTTGGCGGGTTTAGAAGCTTTTTCTGAAAACACGACACCGTTCTCTGCATTACAAAAAAAAGAGAAGGAAGAAAAGCTCTCTCCAATGGAAATCAGCACTTCAAGCTAAAACAGCAACGCCGATTTGGTTGAGGACGAGAGGCGAACGCTTTAAATGAGCGAACAGGTGCTGAGGTCGGGATGGGGGGGGGGGGGGGGGGCACCCAAACACCCAGCGAAACGGTGGCTCCACTAATCAGCCCGCGCATATGACCTCAGGTAGCCTGTCACTAACGGCTGCCATGGCAACGGACACAAAAACAAAAACAAGGAGGAGTTACTGCCGGAAGGCCCGCTCGGCCACAACCCGCCCGCGGCTCGCGGCTCGCCGTGGCAACGGCAGCCCCGTTACTCAACGAAAGCCGCGGGAGACCCCGGCCGCTCGGCCGCTCGGCGACGCGTCAAATACGCCGCTCGCATAAACCGGCCCGGCGAGTCGCGGAAAACGAAAAGCTGGCTTAGCGGGCAGCGCGCGCCGCACAGCACTGCCTGTCGGTAATGAACACCGGCCTCTCTCAGGATCCTCTTCGGTGGCTCCAACGAATGGGCAAACTGGTAATGTTCTTGGGGTGGCCAGGGGGAGCACCTTTTCCCCCAGTGGGATTAGGCTCCTCTTGCTGCCTGAACTTACTATTATACAAAGAGCCGCTTCCCCAGCCAGACGGTTATTTCAACGCACAGCATTAGGCAGTAATTGCAAGTTCATGACAAATTACAGGGGTACACACACACGCATGCACACGCATGCACACGCACGCACTCACACGCGCACGCGCACACACACACTCACACTCACACACACACACACACACACGCACACGCACATGCACACGCACACACACACGCGCATACGCACACATGCTCACACACACTCACACACACACACACTCACACGCACACACACATACACACACTGCTTTTCAGAGCATCCATTACAGCTGCAGACTCTGCAAGGAAATTACGGATGATTCTTTTTTTTCGCGATAATGCCACGAGACATATTTTTAGAACGGCTTGAGGCCACGCTAACACAATTTTTCTTTCTGATTTTTTACTCAAGCAGCCTATAGACTCATCCAATATCTCACACCAACAGCCTGTGGAATTGTATAAAAGCCTCATTTGCAGCAAAATAGGTCATCTTTAGAAAAGGAAATGAATTCCAGGGGGCGGCTGAAAGAAAGCAATATTCTGAGAAATTCAGTCACACAAGAGTCATTCTGTTGATGTAATACCCTGTATTTCAGCTAGGAAGCACAGCTCACATTGTCTGCCGTGGCTAGGTACACAGCTGTTCCATTATGGTTCATTTCTCTCATTGTTACTGTAATTATTACTTTTGAACATAACATTGTTATAACACCCATCGTGTTCACCCGTCATATAATAGGGTCTCATTCAACATGATGGCGATGCTGATTACGTGCTGGCAAGAAAGAACAAAAATAAACTAGTAATGGATGAGGGGGAGTCAAGATGACTTTGCTAGCCAGCTGCATAATACATCTTCAGTAATTAGCCTGTGCTGGCCAAGCATATCAAGTTGTGAAGGAAAAATAAACGGCCTTAAGGAGCGAGCTGAAAATCTGTGGCTATTTCAGTTATAATAACAACCGCACAGCTTGCTAAATCCCCAACCCCACGACCGAGCAACAATGCTCCATCTGCCCGAGCACGTCTTCAATAATAGACTGGGCTGCTAGACAACGCAACCCACAGGTTACAAAAATACAACAATCCAGATGACAATCCGTGTGTCCTCGCTTACTCTCAGTGGCACGTGTATGCAAGTGTTGTCCAACCCAATGGGTCAGCGCTCTCTCTCTCTCTTCCCAGCTGTGCTAAAACAACCAGACAGACCATCTCTGTTTGTTTACTGGATTAGCTTTAAATGTTTTCTTGTCAAAAAGCCGTCGATATTTCAATATCCCACTAAATCGATGCTGCCTTCCACAATTTAACTACTCAGTAATGCTGCCCAGGTGATGCTTAAGATGTACTGGCTTCCTGTAATGAGTGAAGTACTGGGCTAGCCAGTGACCATCACTCTAAAGGACTATGAAAGCTGAGAGAGAGAGAGAGCGGGAAAGAGAAAAATATATAAATACTCAGTCCTGCAGGCCTGGACTCCCTGTTCACCTCCTGGGAACAATCAGACTCAAGGAGGATTTTAATAATCTTTACCCTCCTCTGCACAGATCTGGTCTATTCAGGGTCACCCGTCCTCTCGCCCACTCACTCGCTCTCCTACATCAGCGTCCATTAAACACTGCGCCGTGAACGCAGAGGCCAGGAGCAGTTCAGTCGGAACAAAAACAAATCCAATGAAACAAGCTCATTAAATGTAGATCCCCCCCCCCCATGATATTTTCAGCCCGCCGCACAATTGACTGTGAAGTCCCCCCGTTGCTCCAGGTCAGCCCGAGTGTGGCCGCGGCGACGCGGGCCGAGGGAGGAGGGAGGGGTGCGTCACGTCCATGTGCGTCTGCGTGCGTCTGCGTGTGTCTCTGCGTGCGTCTCTGCGTGCGTCTGCGTGCGTCTCTGCGCGCGTCTGAGTGCGTCTCTGCGCGCGTCTGCGTGTGTCTGCGTGTGTCTCTGCGTGCGTCTGCGTGTGTCTCTGCGCGCGTCTGCGTGCGTCTGCGTGTGTCTGCGTGTGTCTCTGCGCGCGTCTGCGTGTGTCTGCGTGTGTCTCTGCGTGCGTCTCACACGTGGCTGAACGGCCTCATGACTGAGCCAGCTGAGCCAGCTGCATGGCCTGAGCTTCCCCTGCTGCTGCTGCTGCACAGAGGTGCGCATTCAAAAGCAGACATGTGAGAGAGAGGGGGGAGAGAGGGAGAGAGAAAGTGGGAGAGGGAGAGAGAGAGAAGGAGAGGGAGAGAGATGGAGGGAGGGAGAGGGCAAGAGAGAGAGAGGGAGAGGGAGAGAGAAAGTGGGAGAGGGAGAGAGAGATGAGAGAGGGGGGAAAGAGGGAGAGAGACAGAGGGAGGGAGAGAGCAGGAGAGAAGGGTAGATTGAGAGGGAGAGGGAGGGAGGGAGGGATGGGGACGGTAACACAGTTGTCACCCTTCAAACAATCTTTCCGACTGGGTTCCTGACATCCAGGGATGCTCAAAAATGTTTTGATTCGCGTCGCGTTTACATCAACGTGTCGAAAACGCCCCCGGTACGCGTCTCCCTGTCCCTGCCTCACCTCAATATGGCGCCTTCCGCATTACTTCGGTTGGTTTGTTTTTTTATTTACATTTTCCATTGGCATCCGATGGACTGGCTTTCAACAATCTGTCCATCAAATGCGATGCCCATTGTCTGCTGACCCCAATCCCCGCCCACGCCCTCCCCACTCGAGCTGTCATTTTGTTTCAGGCTCCAGAGAAAGTGTCTGTGCAGGACAGGTTTCCACCGCCCCCACCCCTCCTCCCCTCCTCCCTTCCTCCCTCCCTCCTCCCGACCTTCAGACACGGCACAGATTGCGTTGCCGTAGCAGCCTCTTGTTTCTACAGGCTGATGTTAAAGGACCCTGTGAACACACACATGTCACTGGGGGATTTTCTGAAAGCTTTAGATGGTGAAAGAAAGAAAGAAAGAAAATAAAAATCAAAGTCTACGTCACATTTTGGCATTTAGACCCTCTCATTCAGAGAAACTTACAGATTCGTTTTTTTTTTTTTAAAACATACAACGCATTTATACAACTGGATATTTTTTACTGAAGCAAGTCAGGTTAAGCATCTCACTCCAGGGTCCTACGGCAGCACCCTGGCAGGTAATCAGACACACAACCTCACAAGCCCAGTTCCTGAACCATTACGCTCACATCGCCGCCCACTCCGAACCACCTCCACTGGAAAAAAGATAGCTAAACACAAACCCTTACATAACTGGCTAGCTGAATTTCTGCACAGCGTTGTCACGGCTTTGCCTAGGATCCCACTCCATTCAGCAACCTGCGAGACACAGTCAACATTACATAAGAGGCGGAGAATATCCGCTGAGCTGAAAAGCCAGCTGAATAACAATGGATACTAAAATTAGACTGCAGGGCAGCCCTTAGAGAAAAAGACAATCCGTTACCGAAAATAAAAAATACCAAATACCCTTTTGAATTGACTGAGTCTTTCATGAGATTGTATATGTATATGGTATTTCTACTAAAATTATTTGGATAATTTCCAGTGAGCTCTACACACAAAAATGAAGTGTCTTTTTGAATAATGCACAGATCATTGAACAAAATAATTACCTAATTTTGTACATACCGGAACACATTATGACTAGGAATTTTAATTAATTAGACCAAATATTTTGGGACTCCCAATGTCCAAATATACATAATGTGGGAATCTCTAAAAAACATAATTTCAATAAAGTATGTCATTTCTATGCTCGGTTCTTAGGCTTGTCTTCATGCATACTGATGAGAAAGATTCATCCATTAAATGTTTTTTTAAATTTAATAACAAGCATATGGGAGCTGACCGTAGCAATTCTGTTGGGGATTTCCAGCAAGAATATTCAGTCCTATGCTTGAGACTATTCCTCTGCCATAAGGGAAAAATCAAGATTTTGGAATCAATATACAGTGGAGACATTGGTTGACAGTACAGTCCCGGTGATTCTTCTCTTTATCATTTAATAATATCAGCATTCATCTTCCAAAATGCATCATCTGGCTGAATGATTATGATATTAGTTCCGTCCCTGGTAGATTTAGAGACATCACAAACGCTGCCACTGAAGTAATTCAGATTGCAGAGTGCATGCTGGGAAATCTGCAGCAGGTGATTAATTGCCCGTGATATAGATTTGAGCAGCTTGTGACAGCGCGGAATCAAATGGGTTTCTGCTCTGATGGCCGTTTGATGCAAGGATAAAAACAATATTGTGAATACCCTGCCCATCTTATTTCTGTTCCCACCTTTTATATGGCACTGTCCAGGTACAGGGGCATTCGCTGGTAAAAAGCCTTCTTTTCCAGCACATGTACCCACGCACTGAGCTTGTAATAGACTAACACTGAATAGGCAGTAACCAGGGCTTTGTAATGATGGTGGTTTAAAAAAGGTGACTACGTCTTTATCGGACTCATTATCACATTTTGCTTGTCGCGACAGTTACCTAAGAATGCCTGTGCAATGCTCTGGCATCAGTGGCCTCAACTTACTGTATGTGACTAAGGGGATCTCACCACCCCCCCCCCCCCCCCGAATTTGACATTGCGGAAACTTACGACAGAGCCAATTTTGTACCCTACAGTTCTGAAGGGCTGTAATTTGTATTTCAGAAGAGGAGCGGTACCCAGACACCAGCTGCCTGCTCCTCTTTTGTAATTGTATGCTGTCAGCCGAGGTAATGCTCACATTGTCATCAGGCACGTTTCATCTGAACAGCGTGATAATGGAGGCTGATTTCAATCTGAACAGATCAAAGGTTGAGGGCCTCTCTCTCTCTCTCTCTCTCTCTTACACGCGTCAGTGAGACAGAACGGCTCGACAGAACAACAAACCAATCCGATAATGCCGATTCCTCCCTGTGCTGAGAGAGCCAAATCACAGATAATTGCCAATCACCCCTCTGCAGTTCGCGTGTCCCTGTGGTGAAATAACCGAAAAGGAAAAAAAAAAAAAAAAATCATAATGGTGATAAAAGCCTGGGACACATTTCGCCCTTGAAAATATGGGTTTCTATGGGGAGTTATTCAGGAAAAAAACTCTGCTGCATCACTTTCTGAAAAACTCTCTTCTTTAAAAAAAAAAAAAAAAAAAGTAACAAAAAATAATGAACCTCGTTTTTACTACCTAAAAGCTAATTTTATTTGAAATACTAAATATTTAGCCACTAGAGCTTACCCTTTGTGTTTTGTTATGCGATTAGATTACACAATACCATTTTCTCTGCGACCCATAATGTTTTCGGATTATATTCACTAAGAAGTGCATTGGGGGCAAAATAATAAAAACAAAATTAATGAACAATATATGACCCATAAGGACAAGACGAAATGCAGAAGCCTTATGACGACGCAGGGTCGGTTTTTCCCATTCAGTTGGCCACGCTTATTATAACTTCTGTTCGTATCATCCATAGCTACTATATTAGACATCCTGGTGGATTTCTGGACAACTTCCAAGCCACAGCGGCCAGTCCCAACCGTTCAACCTGCGTTCTCACGGGCATTCAGACACAATATTGGACACCCCGTTATGTCGAAGTTGTCAAAACCCGTGGATTGATGGCAGTAGGCGAGTAATGGGCTCGGCAGTCCGTTCCGCCATCTCGTGACAATAAATGAGAACATACGCGAGTCGAGAGATCAGTCTTTTCAGGCTGTTCCCCAATCATTCTGATGCACGTGGCCCATCAGGGAAGCTGGTAAAATGTATAAACTAAAGAGTATTGTGCTTTTCTCACTCGTGGTTTAATTTCTGACATTAAAAGCATTTCCCCCCTCAATGGTGCATTATAAGCACGTATAAATTACTGCCACAGTGTAACGCTTAAAATGTAAAATTCTGATCAGTCCTTCAGAGGACACAATACTTTTATTCACTTTGAAATACGGCTACCACTTATTCTAACTGAATTAAATACTCCCCAAAAACTTATCTGTCTGAAAGCAGTAGGCTAATAGCCTAAGGAAAGGTAGCCTATGGAAAACATATTGGAAGTTCTGTCGATGCCCCCTACAAGTTTTGCATCGAGGTATCAGAACTCACGAACACTGAATCTAGGCTAATCTAAAACTATAGCCAACGATTTGTGCTCTATCACACATTCAAGTGCACAGCTGTGGCTCGAATTCTAGGCTACAATGTCTATTCATAAACTACGTCCTACAAGCACATATGATTTTAGGCTGCTTGACATTATTCCGAAACAAATAAAGGAAGACCTGCTCATTAAAACTGTAGATTATGTGCAAAAGCACTTACCTTCCATTACATAAGAGGACACTCGATAGGAGAATTAGCTCTTAGGTGGGATTGTTGTTTTCCGGCAATGGAAAATGGACATATAGGCAAATAAACTTAGCTCTTCAACAAACTCATTCAAGTGCCGTATTCCACAGCATTCCAAATGCAACGGACATCTTAAATATGCTAGCTTTAGGTACGGCGTAACCGTGACATCAGAAACGCCAAGCAACAAAACTGCGTCTCATCATTGCTTAAAGAAGCCTGCCGCTGCAAAAGCATATAGCCTATCACAGGACGTGGACGCGCAGCTATGGTCAAACACCGGTTCCGGTGCATCGATTTAGAATATTTGACCAACCACCGCCCGTAGTTGATAACAAACGCGCAGATAAAGCTCGATTGATATTCCGTTTACGATCAAATAACACACCACGTTCAGAGATCTGTCGGCGACTCCTATTGGACAAGGTTTCTCACATGACTTGAATACAATAAAAACACTGGCATGTTCTGCTTGAGGAAGGAAACCGACTGCCGGCAATTATAAACCCGTATGCACTACAAATAGCATTGTTTGGGATTCAAGTTGTTTAAAATCACACAAACAAGGGAATAAAAAACTACATGTTTACTGACATTGCATGCAAATCATGGCATATTGTGTGTTTCACCAGTTGCGCAAAATGCAAAATCCAGTTTAACTAACAGCGCTTATATAAGTTGTTATAGCTGGGGTAGGGTAAATTAGAACGACAGGGAAATGCATAGGCTATATCTTCTGTCCACGAGGATATAATTTTTTAGTGTCATAGGCGACTGATCTAGGCTGCGTCTGTAACAACAGGGAGTAATTTCATATTCAGCAAAACGTTATATTCAACAATTAATTAACTGTAACAGAACGGTAACCAATAGACACTGCAGTCAGGTCTAGTTTGCGTTGTGAGAAAATCAGATCTAGACATGTATCTGGAGGTTTTCTATGACATCGGGAAACGTTCTCTATGATCGCTTTAATCACTCCGCCTACGCGTGCGCTTTATTCTAAATGTTTTATCTTTCCATTCACTGCTGTGTTCTGGTTACGATGAATAAGAGAAATACACAAACCGTTGTCATAACAACAACACTATTCATCATATTGATGTATTTTATATTGTGCAAGAATGATAGTTATCCCTGTCAGGATTCACGTTGGGGAAGGCCTACTACTCTTAGGGAATGCTACCATCTACTGGAACCCAATGAAGGTATGTCCTCCAATCTTGTGCTGTGTAACAATTAACCAGTATGTAGATGATGGGGAGGGAAGAGCTGGTTGGAACATGACCTCCGTTTTTTGATACTGTGCAGCCCGTGGATGGCAGCAGCTCCCACATTAAACACAGGGTTGAATAAGAGACTGAAGGAAGAGTCTGTGACAGGTGTGCCAAAACTTATCCAAAAGGTGCCCGTGTTGGTGCAGAATTTTGACTTAGCCCAGCACTATGATGTCCAATTCAACTGCTCTTCAGTCACAACCTTGATAAATACAATCAGGTCTTGGTGCTGAGCTATAAAATAAAACAAAAACCTGCACCCACATCAGTGCTTCTCGGATAGGATCAGACACCGCTGGTCTACGCACTTCTTCAGGCTGAGCTTGGCCACATTCAGTCTAATGTACAGTTTTTTGATTCAGACAAACCTGTTGCTTGCACTAGGCACAGTAACAGATTTTCCTGGCTCAAAGGACTATGATTTTTCTAAATGTGCTCTTAACTGCCAACTCACTGTGCCAAGATGCAAGAACATTGAAAGAGTCATTAATATTGATATGGTTAAATCGATGGAAAAATAATCATCCTGCCATCTCCAATCATCTCTCTCTCTCTCTCTCTCTCTCTCTCACACACACACACACACGAGTCCACACAGGAAACAAACAGACGCCCTCGAATGGTTGCGTTGCCAGGGAGCACAGGCACAGACAGCAGGAACGATAGCAGATAACACAACCATGTGCATCAGTACCACTAAAACCTTCATACGGCTCTAATGCCAAACAAGCCCTCGGGGACACGGCTCACTGAAGCAACCCTACACACTGCACCTTTCATTTCTCTACTGCAGGGGTCTCCAATCCAGGGACCCCCACCCCACCAAGGCTCCAAGGCATCCAGGGGAACCCCATTATAACTTTAAAAAAGGGTTCTATTTTAAAAAAAGGTTATACATTTGGAAATATTTTCCAAAAATCTATATAGTCATTGCATATCAAGTTTGGCCAGGGACCTCCCTACAGTACCTGCCAGGACCCCCAGATAAAACACAGGCCCTAGCACGAGGCAGTGAGCGTGACTATCGTAACATTTGCAAACATCGTGCTGTTTCCAGTGAACAATGGAATGTTTTCAACACGAAGTGGGTCATGACTCACACCAGCGATACACTCCTGTAGCTGCTGTGTCATTTTAAAGCAGTATTGAAACTCCTAAATTCTTAACATGTCCATGCTTTTATTCTTCACAGAAACCATTTCACTTAAGAATCCAACTCTTTGATTCGCTTAAACGTCAAAGGAGAGTTATCGTGAGACCTTGAAATATCGTGTCTTCCTTAGTATTTTTTCCCCTTTTTCTCTAGCATATTGTGTGATCAAAGGTGTTCCAACAAGAAAATGAAAACTTTTGAAATACAGAAAAGCAAGATGGTGTCTCTACTGATCCCAATTTCATGAACAGCAGCGCTGCCCAACCCCGTTCTGGGAGACCTACCATCCTGTAGGTTTGCGCTCCAACCCTAACGAAGAACACCTTGTTCAACAGCTTGGGATTGCGTTAAGCTGCTAATTAATGAATCAGGTGCGCCAATTTAGGGTCGAGGTGAAAGCCTACAGGACGGTAGACCTCCGGGAACAGGGGCTGGGGCAGCCTTGATGTAGACCAACCTCCCCACAGCGCCGTGAGTAACCACGGCGCTAACAGCGCTGCCAGGGAAGATCATGTGACTGAGTACCGGTCTTTTTATCAGGACCGGAAACCAATTTCACCAAATCGAGGACGTCCGTTGTCACCGGCCGCGCACCATAATCAGTGAGAATCTCCTGAGATGAAGGACGTGTCACACAAAAGGTGTTCCTACTTCCCTCAACGTTCACGAGGCATAGAGGCAATATCGCAGCCTAGAAGTATTCCTTTCATCATAGATTTTCTTTCCAGAGTATTCGGCTCGTAAAAGGTAAGGACGACTGTGACCCTCCCAACGTGTGAAGTTCTGTCCAGTTATTGACGAGGAAAAAAGAAACTAGAAGCTTCTCACAGAATTCAAACCATCTGACGCGTCTGTGAAATCAGATAATCAATAACTTTACACCAAACTGAACCTTTATCATTATGAGCAACCAAAAGGCTAGCCACACAAGGGCTCAAAATGGCGACTTCACACCCTTTTAGAGGTTAATAAGAATATTCTCTAAAACTAGCCGTCCATTTAAAAACAAAACAATCCAACGCTGTTGTGAAGAAACTGGGTTAGCCACAGGCAGCATAAATAACCATGATCATTCATACCAGCCCTCAAATCGTTTCATTATAAAAGAGATTTTTTAAAATCCTTAATATCAGAACGTGTAGTAATAATTTGTTTTTACTGGTAGTCCTCATCTCCCAGCAGCATGTCACTGAAGTTCAAAGCAAATGTCTCCACACGCGCGAGGACCATTAACTGAAAGCCTTAAATCATTAACTGGCGTCTCCTGGGAGACGTTTGAGTTTCCATGACATTATGTGTAGCTGTAAATAGCACCAACGAGAAACGAAAACAAACATTTTCAGCCTATTACCTAATAAATAAAAATAAATAAAAATCTGATAGTGTCACAATATAATTAGTGTGGGTGTTACTGCCCTGTTTGTCTTAACTCAAGCAGTAAACTGATAGGCAAACCACTTTTTGAATTTCCAACTGTAAGAGAATAGTGCAGTTGGAAAATTCAAAAAGTGGGTTCTAGTGGAGGAAATGGAATGGTACATCAGAGGGATGTGTTTGTAGGTGCTGCACCACTCACTCCTTGGGGCTGGGTTAGCATGAGTGATGCAGAAAAAACAAACATCCGTCTGATAGATCATTAGATTTCTTTCTCTAGAACCCACACAAGTATACTCGCACCAAAAAAGTAAAATCTCTCACTGTGGAAACCTTAAATACATTTTTTTAAATTTATACAACACATTAATAACATGGTCTGTGAAGGTAGCCAGAGTTTCCTGTAAAGGCAGCTCACTGGGTCTGTGGTCACTACAAAATAAAAAAATAAAAAGGAATATAAATCAGGAGCAGGAAGACAAGAGATTATATAGAGAATTTTATTGGTTCAGCAGACTGGAAAAAACTGACTGGGAAAGTTCATAAGCAATTTCTCTATGCACTGCTAATATTAAAAACAAATTTTTGTTCCCCCCGCCCCCCCAATGTGGTCTTAGTCCATCTAAAACAGATACCAATACTGAAGTGTAAAATGTAACAAATACTTGATTTCTTTTTTTTTTTCCTTCTCGTGCTTCTTCCTCATTTCAGGGTTTGACTTTTTTCTTCTTTCTTTTGTTTTTAGTTTCCCTCAGCAAAGCACCTCAGCACTGGGACGTACACAGGAATAAACAAACGGATGGAAATAAGCAAAATGACGCACAATCACACGTAAAAAAAAAAAAAAGAGAAAATGGTAAAACTGTTCATCTCGTTTCTTAGGAGAAATGGAGAGAGAGAGAGAGAGAGAGAGAGAGAGAGTGACAGAGAGAGAGAAAGGAGAAAACACTCGACAGATATTGCTTAAGGTCCATTGTTGAGCTTCACAGGTGTCGTTTTAAAGCTGATAGATAAAAGCTGTACAATCACCCCCCAGCCAGGAGAAAAGAAAGGACATAACAGACTATTTACATTTTTTTTTTATATCTCTACATAGTCAGCGCACATAACGATGTAAAACAATCCAACAAGTTATGATAATCAGTGTGTGTGTGCGACCGTGTGAGTGTGAGTGTGTCTGTGCAGGTGTATGTGTGTGTGTCTGCGTGTGTGTGCATGTCTATATGCGTGTGTGTGTGTGTGTGTGTGTGATGAAAGCTTCTGACAGTAGGGACAGCGAAATACAGCATCAGCAGATGCCCCCAGAGGAGTCCGATCCCTCACCCCCCCCACCCCCCTCCCGCCCCATTGGCCCAGAGCACTGGAGGACGGATCGTGGTAACTCCCCCCCCTCCTCCTCCTCCTCTGGCTCTCTCCGGCACCCTAAAATCCTCCACGCTCATCTTCTGTTCCCCCTGCCCGTCTTTCGCCGCACCTGTAGGGGAGCAGAGCGGAAAGGTCAGGCTGAGGGGCTCAGGGGAGTCCCCCGTCCCGCTCCGGGAGCACAGGACAGGGGGAACCGCTGCCCCGTTCAGCCTGGTCTTCGGGTTGGGGGGGTCCCATCACGCCGAGGTCACGTACGCGTCTCAGATAACACAGCTCTGCAGATGCCGGGACACTTCCAAAACCGTCCCGCAGGACCCTGAGACTCTTCAGTCAAACGCACTTCTAACCAAAACATACAATCAGGAGAGAGGAGCATTCTGGTACATATCAGTGAAAATAGATGTTTCTTTTAAAATGGTGAGTGAGCTACAGGAACCGTGCTGGTTTGTAAAGGGATAAAGTATTTCAGTGAAGTATTTGAGTACGACTTGCCATAACTTGACTGACTCAGCCCATGCTTACTGTGTGAAGTAGACTTGATGTTCATGGCAACGAATAACTGATGCTTAATGGGAATTGCATCTTATCAGCCCTGTGTTCTGTAGTTGTACCAGTGACCTCCAGTATGCTTTTATAGTACATCGCTTTGGATAAAAGCATCTGTCAAATAAAATGTAATGTATCTGAGCTGGGTCTGGAACCCGTGGGGGGGGAAGGGGGGGCGTACAGACTCACTTTTGGCGTGGTGTACTCCTCGTCCTCCTCCTGCTGCTCTTCCTCCGCCTCCTCCTCCTCGTCCTCCACGCTCTGCTGGGACGTCTCCATCTCGTCGGCCGACTCGTTCTCTTTGCTGGCCGCTGCTCTGGAGCGCCCCCCTCGGCTGAAACGCAGGCGGAGCGGGGGGGTAAGGGTCCCGGGTTCGACAGCACCTGCATTCCCCTGCCCCCCTGCCCCCCCCCACTGTCCTGTCCCAGGGGCCTGCCCCTCTTCTCCATGACTGTGAGACCCACTATTTTTTGGGGGTGGGGCAAGAGTTGGGGGGCTGTTTTTGTTGCCACGGTTGCGAGGCTCTATCCTTAGACAAGCCGACAGCACCGGGGCGCGTTGCTTCGGTCGGCTGGGGTGAGGAGAGCAGTCACAGGGTCACAGGTGGCCTTTCTCCCCTCCCCTCTCATTAATATGCATGAGCACAGAGACGCAGGCGAGCGTCAGTAAGAGCTCGATTGCTCCGCGTAGCTGGGGACCTTTGGGCTTTGGTCTCCATCTCGCTGAGCTAACTGCACCTCTCCGTCTGGCAGCGAGGCTGGAGAGGGCCTCTGTTAGAAGCCTGCAGCTAACCCTACCCCCTGCTACACATGAACTCCGCTCATTCCTGACATGTGTGCAAACAGCTGACACTTCAACACACCGAGCGCAAACACCTTTCCTTCACGCTAAAGACCACAGACACGTCCAACATGTAAACCGCTTTGTCGTACTGCCAACATAAACAGGTAACCGTGATACAAAGCCAACACAAAATGTTGTCACAATGTTACCGTTATGTTTTGCCAATGCTGTAACACTGTCACTACATGGAAGCAACACTGTGAGAATGTTCCGTGTTAGCAGGGTAATAAAACACACCCAGGGATAATGCCCCATTACAGTAAATCCTTCAGGAGGTCTCATTCTTCTGAAACACAATGAAGTTAAAATGGGCTTGTTGACACATTTGTTTTCAGCCCTTTGAAGAGTAGGTATTTTTCGGAAAGTCAGTGTTCTAGAACTCCACTGCTTTCAGTTACCAGTAGTGACTGCGACATCAGCATTAGAATGTTCAGTTAAAAATGTTCCAATAGAACGGCAGCAGCCTTTGCAGTGGCAAAGGCTATAAATAAAAAATGTACATTTGCATGAACTGCATGTTACAGCAATTTGATCTGTGTCTATGGTTACATACCGGGAAGTATGATTCAGATGCCTCTGAATTAAGGATGCTGATGTCTTTTTTTAAATGGCAAATTTGCAAAATAGCAGAATGGATTTTTGGTAAGCAAATTAGAATTTCTCTAACACACACGCACACACAGACACGGGCACACACGCGCACACACGCGTATGCACACACACGCGCACGCACACACACGCGCACACACAGACACACGCGCACACACGTGCACACGCGCACGCACACACACGTGCACACGCGCACACACACACGCACACAGACACGCTCGCACACACACACATACGCACACACACACACACACACACACACACACATGCACACACGCACACGCGCACACACACATATGCACACACACACACACACACTTACGTGCTCTTCTTGGCCGGCTGTTGGGCAGATTTGGGCGGTCTCCCTCTCCTCTTCTGGGGTGTGGACTCGACGGACTCGTCTGTGGCCTCCGGAGCCTCTACCCTGCAGGAACGCCCAGGACGCGTTAGCCTGCGTCAGAACGACCGGCACCGGCGTCTCCCTCTCCGTCAGCAAAGCGCGGGGCCCGGGGGGGGGGGGGCCGGGGGGTATAAACGGAGTCCCACTCACAGTGGGAAAAGGCACTCAACGCGAGGGGCTCATAGTGGGAGTGAACACAAGATGAATGGGTGAGTATCCCTAACACCAGGCCCTCGCTGAACCCCAGTGCCGCCTAATTACCTCACAGGGGACTGCCATGCCGAGGCGTTACTCCAGACGGCGGTCAGAATGGCGGGAGACGCCGCGTCTCTCTCTCTCTCTCTCTCCCTCCCTCCCTCCCTCCCTCCCTCTATCTTTCTCTGTCTCTCTCTCCCTCCGTCCCCCTCCCTCTTTCTCTTTCTCTCTCTCTCTCTCTCTCTCTCTCTCTCTCTCTCAGATAACGAGCGCCAGCGTCGGCGGGCCGAGCAGAGAGGATGCTGGGCCGCGGCGAGCGTTTCATCAGCAGGGACGCGAGAGAGGCCTCGCCGAACACGCTGTGCCAGTAATGAGCCGCACTTCAGCGAGGTGGAGGGGGGCGGGGGCACTGATGAGCAGTGCTTCAGTGGGGTGGGGTGGGGGGGCACTGATGAGCAGTGCTTCAGTGGGGTGGGGGTGGGGGGGGCACTGATGAGCCGCGCTCCAGCGGGGAGGGGGTGGGGGGGCACTGATGAGCCGCGCTTCAGTGGGGGGGGGGGGGGGGGGACACACAGATGAGCCGGCTCCCTGCTCCCGGCGCACAGCGGCCAATCACGCCTGTGTGAAACGGCACTTCAGCGGGCGGCGATAAACGAGCCAATCATCGCCCGGCATAATGGCGAGCCGACCGAGTGAGAAACGCGTTTAACGGGAGGGCCGAATGCCCGGCTTAGCGAGGAAGAGCCCCTCGATGGGAGGATGACACACACGCCAGACCCTCAGAGGGCAGAACGCGCTTCAGAGCGCAAAACGGCCACTCAGGGGGGTAACGGGCGCTTCGCAGGCTCTGATTCAACTGGCTGCAGAAGCGCCGCAGAGCATCTTTCAAAGGGGCTGATGGGAAATGGAGTCCTCAGCTCATCAAAAAAAACCTCCAAAAAAAAAAAAAAAAAACCAATGTCTCTGTCTGTAGACTTCACTTCCCATGAGGCTCTCTGCGTGTTGTTTCGGGAAGCTCTGCATACTGCATACTCAAGTGAAGCTCACATCACTGCAGTCTGAAACCCTTATTCAGGGCCGCCCAACCCTGTTCCTGGAGATTGACCGTCCTGTAATTTTTCACTCCAACCCTAACAAAGCGCACCCCATTCAGGAGCCAGAGATCTTACTGAGAGCTGCTAATCAGCAGAATCAGGTGTGCCAAATTAGAGTGGAAGTGAAAATCTACAGGCCGGTAGATCTCCAGGGACAGGGCTGGACAGCCCTGCTGTAGATCTATGGGCTGTAAGGAAGACCCCAGATAAAAACCAAAGCTTAAATCTGTCCCGGGGCGATGCCGTACCTCTGCTGTGACCGCCGGGGGGTCTTGGCCGGTCTCCCTGCTTTGGGCTTCACCTCCATGTTCTCGCTGTTGCGGTCTTCCTCCCCGTCCTCCTCCTCCTCCTCGGGCTCCTCCTCGGGGGGCGGGGCGGCCTTTTTGCGGCCCCGCCGGCCCTTGCTGGGCGTGTCCTCCTTGGGCGCGGCGGCTTTCGGGGGGCGCCCCCTGCGGGCCTTCTTGGGCGGGCTGTTCTGCTCGTCCTCCGTCTCCAGGGCGATGTCCGCCACGCGGCTCTCCTCGGCCCACGGCTCCTCCGGGTCGGCCCCCCCGCTGGCGTTGGCCGCCTTCTTCCGCCCCCGCTTGGGCTTGGGGTCCGCGCCCGAGTCGTCGTCCTGGCTGGGGGGGGGAGCTCGTTTCCTCCCGCGGGGCTTGTCACCGTCCTGCGGGGGAGAGGGGGGGTACAGTGAGTCCCTCTGATGATGGTCTCTAGAGCACCCACAGGAGGGGTGTGATAATGACTCTAGACCAGGGGGTGTATGCGGGTTTTTCTGGTTTCTTTTCAATCGGCTGCCAATTAAAGCCTTGAGAACAAGGTGTGTGGATTCCTCAGCCAATCAGTGACTTAAATGAAACACGAGTGTCAAGAACCCCCCAAAAACCAGCAGACACTGCAGCCCCTCCAGGACTGGAGTTTAACACCTGTGGTCTAGACTCTCACAGTGATGCAATAATGACTCCAGACTAATTACTGACTCTACAGAAAACACAGTGATGCAATAAAGACTCTCCCTGGAAAACAGAGATGCACGCCAGTTAATTATTCATTATTATTGTTATTTGATGACTCATTAAGCTGTCAAGCAATATCTGTAATGTTATTTGCTATATTATTTACATTCTACATGTGTGTACGTGTGTGCGCGGGTGTGCCTGCGTGTGTGTGTGCGTGTGTGCGCGTGTGTGCCTGCGTGTGTGTGTGTGTGTGTGTGTGTGTGCGCGCGTGTCTCTCTCCTCGTACCCTCAGCAGGTCAGAGTCGTCCCTCTTGTCTCCCTTCTTCCCGGGCATGGGGGAGCTCTTCATGATGGTGATGTCTTCGTTTTCGCTGTGGTCCCTCTCAGTGCTGTCCATCCTGAAAAACCGTACATTTCACATTTCAACTGTCCTCTCCTTTTCTCTCTCCTCCTTTCTGCTCTCCTCCCCTGACCTCTCCTCTTCTCTCCTCCCCTCTCCATCTCTCCACTCTCCCCTCCTCTACGCTCTCCTCCCCTCTCTTTCTCTCCACTCTCCTCTTCTCTCTCCACCTCCCCTGTCCTCTGCTCTCTCCTTCTCTCCTCCTCTCTCCTCCCCTCCTCTCCCCAGACTCCGGAGTCCCTGTTGTGCTGCTCACATCCACGCTCCCAGCAGAGCTGCAGCTGCGCAGCTCCCCACTGTGAGCGCCCGCCCGTCTAATCTGCACCGCAGGCTGAAGCCCCGCCTCCTCCGCTCCGCTCGCACCCCCTCCGGCACTTTCACCGACCCCTAACTGATTAAGCGCAACCTCTTATTTTGCTTTCAGAACTCTTTTAAAGGTTCTTTGCTGCTGTTTGTTTGTTAATGTAGTTTAACGCTCAGGGGGGTAGTTCTGTTCTTGTTTGTAGTACCTGAATTAGATGTTCACAAAGCCTAGCTGACAAGGCTGACTTGTTGCACCCGCTGTCTCCAGGGACTACATTTCCCATCTGTAGGGAGTGACATCACATCTCTGATCTCTACTGCACGTCCCTGTGGACGAGAGCGTCTGCTGAATGCCAGCGAGCGTTTCTCACCCAGCAGGGCACACAGAGCTGAAGAGGAGCTGGTGCTAGCTGCATGTCCCACTGGGGGTAGCTGCTCCCGCAGGCTGCTCTGAGCCCCCCCCGGCCACAGGGGACTGGCAGCAGCGCAGAGGTACTGATCTGGGATTACCGGGCTGGCCTAGGCCTGCACTCAGCACCCTTCACTTCTGAGAGTCTCCAGGGACAGATTTTTTTCATGGCCGGGAACACAGGGACAACCCTGTGCTAGGTTTAAACAGTGTGTGTGTGCGCACGCGGGCGCACGTGTGTGTGTCTGTGTGTGTTTGTGTGTATTTGTCTGTCTGCTTGTGTGTGTGTCTGCGTGTGAGTGTGCATGTGTGTATGTGTGTGTGTGAGTGTGTGTGTGTGTGTATGTGTGTGTGTGTGGGGCAGCCCAATGTTAGTTTCGAATTACAGCAGCGTTTGTATCACCGGGCACGAGGCGACACAGGAAGCCTATCCATACCGCAGGGAGCCAGTGACAAGCATTGAGCAGTGGCAGTACCCGTGCTGTCCTGCAGGAGGCGCTGAGGAGCAGAGAGGAGCCGCAGGGCCTTCAGCGCTGCCCTGTGCACCAGTGGGCGGGGCCCTGCGTCACCAGCATCCACACAGGGCCTCTCGCAAAGCCGCCGGCCCACTCCATCCTGCGCAGTGGACCTGTTTAACTAGCCCACGCGGAACGCGTCTCAACTGAGCGCGCTCACAGGCGCGCCCGACGCCTCGCTGCGACAGGTACCGCAAACACCCGAAAAACAGAGCCACTACCTCCCACTGACTTCCCCCTTAATTCCCCTGAACACAAACACCACCACTTCTGCTGTGCTTTGTCTTTTTCCCAAATTCAATTTAATACCTCAAATACAGTCAATGCTTATTAGCCCACTAGACTCATTAACATAAGCTGGATTAAAAACAGAAAGGGAAACGGATTCTCTGGCCCACGGTGCAAAGCGCTCACCCCCCCACTTTACACCCACGGGACCTGAGGCGATAACACACTCATCTTCCAACGGTTTGCAGACCAGCAGTCAGAAGATTACCCCAAATAATCACCTTTTTTCCATAAATAGTACGCCGCAGAAAAATCAGTTTTCTCTGAATAAAGTGACATTTTTCACGCGAGTGCGTCAATCAGGCGCTTAATGAGACACCGCCGATACAAATATCATTTTCCGTTTATCTGCGAGCCTTCATCATCTGCCGGGCAACGATTCCAATTAAAAACACTAATGGAGCCAAACGCATACAAATCACCAGAGTGACTGTTCAGCCAAGGATGACTAACGGAGAAACTCGCGAGAAAACGGCTATAGAAAGCAATTAGTGCTCCACTTCCACTCTGCCGAAGAAGCACACTATTTGAGGCTCGCAGGCTGGACTCTAAACTCACAGGAACTTTCTCGCACAGCGCTGAGTGACATGCCTGTGTCTGATTAGGCCAGCCGTCACTGCTCCCTTACCACGGAGACAGGAGACGCATGTCTAAGACCGCTCTCTATGGTGCCATACTTGGGAGACGTTGTCACAAGCTCCGGAACTTTCCGGAAATATGACAGTGATGAACCTCATACACCCACAGCTGACAGCTTCCAGCCAGCAGACACCACCACCTCCCCCATCCAGCCCCTCACTGCTCAGGCACTTCAGCAAGTGTGACAGTTTTTATGCCTTTAAGCAAAGTCACTCATTAAAACTATATTTCCACATATAGTAAATATAATTACAGAATAATAATAATAATAATAATAATAATAATAAAAACAAGATGCTTAATCGATAACTTCCCACATTGTAGAAAAACAAACAGGACTATGAGCAGAATGCCACGGCCACATTCACTAACACCCTATCATAAGAGTAATAACAGTAATAAGTCTATTACCATATTAAGTTCATGCATAATCATGATGAGTAGCAGGCCTGTGCAGTGCATTGTGGGACGGGTACCGACCTGCCCTTGCTGCGCCCGGGGGAGCTGGGGTTGGAGTTAGGGTTAGGGTTAGGGTTAGCGGGCCTGTGCAGTGCATTGTGGGACGGGTACTGACCTGCCCTTGCTGCGCCCGGGGGAGCTGGGGTTGGAGTTGCTGCTGGCGTTGCTGATGGTCTCCATACGGGACGACTTGGTCTGCAGCTGCTTGCCCGCGGTGGAGAGGGGCTTGTTCACGGCACCCAGGACGTTGGCAGCTTTGGGCTGGGGGGGGGAAAGGGGGGGGGCAGAGAGTACGGCACCGACCCCCACGCCAAACACCGCTCGTTAATAAGCAAGAGAGCAGCACGCTCCAAATGAAACCAAATCGCCACTGAAATTAATCCCATCTGCTAGGGCAGCAGTGTGGAATTCGCTCAACATTCACAGAAATGCTGGGTCTACAGTCTCCAGCGCACTCAAAAGACCGAGGAGCAGCAAAAACCCTCCTACCTTTCCCGGAGTGAAAAAGGATTTCATTTCCGGAGGGAGATAATTTTTCGTATTGCTGAAATTCTGCAAGGTAGAATAAATTATTATTATTTATTTTTTTTAAAAAGAACATCCGTTGACCTATCAGGCTGAGCTGTAATTTTAAACGAAGGCTCCACTCACCGTGGACTCTCACACAAAGGAAAAAAACACCACGCTGGCAGAAAGGTACCATGAACCCTGCATACAAATGCACTCTGATCTGCACAGTTCATCCCTCATTACCTCCATCGATGTGTGTGTGTCTAGCACCTGTCATATCACCTACACACCTTTCCCCCAAGTACTCACACACATTACACCGACTGCCTCAGACTCTTATTGAAGTTAAATTCATCACTGAAATTCCACAGCGATGCAAAATTTATTAGCAACTCTGCCATAAGCAATCCGAGTGGATCTGGAGAAGGCCAGAAAAATGCTTCCGCATCTGCTAACACCGTCACTTCGATTTTGTGGCACGTTTGATTTTCCTGGTAACGGACGGCGCGGGCTATCCCATCAGGCCTTGCGGGGGGCACACACCTTGTCGGGCTGGGTGAAGTAGCGGGCGGGCAGGACGGGGTCTTTGGGGGACTCCAGGCTGTACGTGGTGCTCTTGGATATGATGATGTTCATGGCCACGTCGCACACCGTGTACAGCTTCTGTGAGGGTCGAAACGAGAGCGCACGCGTTCAGAACACGACGACGACGGGTCAGAACCGACCGGGTCGATACCGCGCTACGCCACGGTTACACAGAGCAGAGCCCCCTCTGCCGCCGCCGATCGATGGGAAGGACGCAGGAGGCGGGAGAGAGGGAGACGCGGCGGCTGCGTCTGCTCTCTGAAGGGCAGGCCCAAGGTCATTCGCAGGCGCGCTCGCAGGCGCCTTCGCGGCCGAAGCCGTCGCGCTGCCGGCGCCGCGTACCTCGTTTATCTTGGGGTCGTTGGGCGACTGGCCGTCTTTCGTCTGCTTGATGTTCTCCACCATTTTCCGAATGAACGCGTGGCTGTTGTTCTCATTTTTCGCCATCAGGATCTCTAAAACGAACCATAGGGACCTGGGGGGGGGGGGGGGGGGCGGAGGGTAAGTATCACAGCTGCAGAGAGCGCAGTCACAGCAGACTGCCCTGCCAATCGAGCCGGACGCTGAGATACGCCTCCCTTCTGTTCACGCACAGCTCTTACCTGCACACCAGCATCGGCGGTGTTAGCGTAGCGAGAAATGCCATCAGAAGCCTTTACGTTTAAAAAGCTGACCAATGC
Organism: Anguilla pacifica; assembly: GCA_039654925.1. Taxonomy (NCBI): domain Eukaryota; kingdom Metazoa; phylum Chordata; class Actinopteri; order Anguilliformes; family Anguillidae; genus Anguilla; species Anguilla pacifica. The sequence goes on from CM077295.1 coordinate 44,862,131, forward strand.
ACGCCCGGCAATGCACAGCTAAGACCCCATTTACAATCCACCGTTAAAAACCTCAGCCGCTCTTCTTAAAATAACCGGTTTGAAAAGTCATGGCCGTCACTATGGCGACTGAACCTATCAACTGGTTTCTAGAAATGATTGAAAATGATTGGTTATGCTGAATCTGTGCAACACTGAAGTGATTACAGAAGATTTTTCCCGGGCCATATTGGCCAATGCTGATGTCAATATCGGCCATATTTTTATATTATAGCACAAAGGCAAACTACATATACTGTCCACATATACTGAAGACGTTTCTGACCTGGCTTAGAATGCGTTACCAGGCACTGCAGATTTAGAAAACAGTGTGTAGTCTTGGGAAAACATGTTTCTGTTCTCTTTCTCTTCTCAATGTCTGATACTAGCTGAACAAGATTCTTACAGCAAAAATATCCCAAAAGCATTTCATGAACACCACCAGTGACGCATCACAGGTTGGCTCTCCGGTAGATGTAGGTTACATCATCACCTCAAGCCACAATCTTAGCATCAGTCCAACACAGATGAGTTCATCCCAGCCAGCACTGAGGCAACCGCACATCCCTAATGGTGAGCAGCATTAACAGCATCACTCACACACTGAGAATACCCTAACATTACTACACATCCCCAACACTGAGCAGGGCTACCAGGCTCACTCACTAACATTACTACACATCCCTAACGCTCAGCAGCGCTAACAGGCTCACTCACTCCTTGATGTCCTTTAGCTGCTCGATGTCCTGAACTTTGACATAGTCTGGGTCGTGCACCAGCAGGTGGATGGTGTACGGCACCACGTATTCCGGAAGCAGAGAGAAGAGCTTTTCTGCAAGAATAAAAAAAAAAAAAAAACATTTTTTAAAAAAAAGAAACACATGAACAAAAGCAAGCTGCTCTCGTGGGAGGGGAAGACACAGAGCTCGACGGCGTGACTGGGGTTATTGTGAAGGCTTGACTGCTGAGGACAGATATTCACTGAAGAAAATGGCATGCATTGACCAGGAGGTGAAGGACATTTCAGAGGCAGAAGGATATAGGAAGAGGTGAATGAGGAGGCAAGAAGATGAGGAGGAGGTGAATGAGGACATAGGAGGAGGAGGTGAATGAGGAGGCAGGAGGATGAGGAGGAGGTGAATGAGGAGGCAGGAGGATGAGAAGGTGAATGAGGATGAAGAGGGAAAGATACAGGAAAAGAAGATAAGAAGGGTTGACTATGGAGGCTATACGCTTGTGTACAGGGTATATGTACCAGATATGTGTCTGTAGCATTTTAATAGGTCTAGGATTTACTCTGGATCTGTTATATGCAAAATGTTGGTGTCATATAAGCCCATGTGGGCTGGGCATCCATGTGATGCATGACACAACAATAAAAATTCATTCATTCATTCATTCATTCATTCATACAGGTATCCGATGATGCAATAGGCAATGGCCGTTTATTCACACGTTCATCTGCTCTACTGAAGCCAACATGATGCAATACTGATGCTCTTCATAACACTGAAGGACATTCACGTGTGCCACTTCTCCTGATCTTTATCATGAAGAGACAGAGGGTGTGGCAAGATGAGGATTGACGGAGAGAGGAGGAGGAGGAAGCAGGAGGCGTGTGAGGATGAGGAGCAGAGCAGACAGGAGGCGTGTGAGGATGAGGAGCAGGGCAGACAGGAGGTGTGAGGATGAGGAGCAGGGCAGACAGGAGGTGTGAGGATGAGGAGCAGGGCAGACAGGAGGTGTGAGGATGAGGAGCAGGGCAGATGGGGCGCGTGTGAGGATGAGGAGCAGAGCAGACAGGAGGAGGCGTGTGAGGATGAGGAGCAGGGCAGACAGGAGGAGGCGTGTGAGGATGAGGAGCAGGGCAGACAGGAGGAGGCGTGTGAGGATGAGGAGCAGGGCAGACAGGAGGAGGCGTGTGAGGATGAGGAGCAGGGCAGACGGGGCGCGTGTGAGGATGAGGAGCAGGACAGACGGGGCGCGTGTGAGGATGAGGAGCAGGACAGACGGGACGCGTGTGAGGATGAGGAGCAGAGCAGAAAGCAGGAGGCGTGTAAGGATGAGGAGCAGAAAGCAGGAGGCGTGTAAGGATGAGGAGCAGAAAGCAGGAGGCGTGTGAGGATGAGGAGCAGGGCAGACGGGGCGCGTGTGAGGATGAGGAGCAGAAAGCAGGGCGCGTGTGAGGATGAGGAGCAGATCAGACAGGAGGCGTGTGAGGATGAGCAGCAGATCAGACAGGAGGTGTGTGAGGATGAGGAGCAGAGCAGAAAGCAGGAGGCGTGTGAGGATGAGGAGCAGAGCAGACGGGGCGCGTGTGAGGATGAGGAGCAGAAAGCAGGGCGCGTGTGAGGATGAGGAGCAGGGCAGACGGGGCGCGTGTGAGGATGAGGAGCAGAAAGCAGGGCGCGTGTGAGGATGAGGAGCAGAGCAGACGGGGCGCGTGTGAGGATGAGGAGCAGAAAGCAGGGCGCGTGTGAGGATGAGGAGCAGAGCAGACGGGGCGCGTGTGAGGATGAGGAGCAGGGCAGACAGGACGCGTGTGAGGATGAGGAGCAGAGCAGACAGGACGCGTGTGAGGATGAGGAGCAGGGCAGACAGGAGGTGTGAGGATGAGGAGCAGAGCAGACGGGACGCGTGTGAGGATGAGGAGCAGGGCAGACGGGGGGCGCAGGCTCACCGCTGACGGCGGCGTGCTGCTTCAGGTACTCCCGGCGGATGTGGATGTTCTTGACCAGGCACTGGCGCGCGTGGGCCCGCCGCTCCTTCATGGGGTCCTTGGCGCACAGGGCGAAGATGGCCAGGTACTCCAGCGGCAGCCGCAGCCGGCACAGGCCCTTGTGCAGCTTCTGGGCGAAGGCCTGCCGCACCTGGTAGCACTCGTCCTGCGTGAGAGGAGAACCTCCGCATTAACGCTGCTGTAGCCTGAACACTGCCATAGCATTAACACTGCCATGGCCTGAACACTGCCATAGCCTTAACACTGCCATAGCATTAACACTGCCGTAGCCTCAGCGGTACGGCTAACAACCGCGCTAACTAGCCAAACCCAGTCTGCACTCATAAAAGCACACATATACCAGCCTCAGTGGTACGGCTAGCCTCAGCGGTATGGCTAGCACCAGCGCTAACTAGCCAAACCCTGTCTGCACTCATAAAAGCACACATACACCAGCCTCAGCGGTACAGCTAGCAGCAGCGCTAACTGGTCAAACCCTGCCTGCACTCATAAAAGCACACATACACCAGCGGTACAGCTAGCACCAGCGCTAACTGGCCAAACCCTGCCTGCACTCATAAAAGCACAGATACACCAGCAGTACAGCTAGCATTAGCGCTAACCGGCCAAACCCTGCCTGCACTCATAAAAGCACACATACACCAGCAGTACAGCTAGCATTAGCGCTAACCGGCCAAACCCTGCCTGCACTCATAAAGGCACTCATACACCAGCCTCAGCGGTACGGCTAGCTTCAGCGCTAACCATCCAAACCCTGCCTGCACTCATAAACGCACACAAGGTGATAAGATCCAGATGGTCAGGAAATTAGGTTTGCAATAGAGTTCCATTATGTAAACACTAAAGCACCACTCTTTAAACGTACCGACGATTTATTTCAATAAATACTGATTAGATGGGAGCACATCTCCAGCCAACTGATGTCCATGTCCAGGCACCACTGACTGGTTTAAAGGCCAGACGACTTTGGGCAGTAATTCTATAAATTCTATACTGAACATGGAGAATGAGCATATGCTTCCTTTGATTCAGAAAAGCAGTCATTAGTCCCCTTTTTTTGAACAAAGTTGCTAGCATGCTAGGTACTGACATTCCATATGAAGTGCCTTGTTACCATTTTTATAATACATCACAAACGTTCTCAGGTAAGGCTGGGTTTACTCTCTTCGGGTGATGCTCATCTACTTTTATGTGAGTAAAGTGTCAGTTAAAAAACTGTACTTACAACCGTGTAAATGCGTACTTAGACTATGTGCTTGTAATTTTTTTCATTAGAAAATTTCATGGATTTGAAATTTACACATTAATCTGTTTATGCCAAAATTGCTGGCTTTTATTATAGCCCAGCACCAACACTGTTTCTACTAATCAAGGTTTTGGTTGAAAACAGTGATTAGTTAATTAGTGGAATAAGGTGTCTCAGTGCTGGGCTAAAACAAAAGCCTGCACCCACACTGGCCCTTTTTGGATAAGACTGAACAGCCCCCGCCATAATCAATGCAGTGGTACAACAGCAAAGCTCTTAATTCTGAAAGACATCCAGCTGTGGCAATTTTCCAGGACTGGCTGAAGCCCAGTGGAAAGGAGGTAAAATATGAGAGCGAGAAAGAGAGAGAGTGTGAGTACAGAGGAAAGGAGGTGAAATGAGAGATAGAGAGAGTATGTAGAGAGAAAAGGAGGTATATGAGAGATAGATAGAGAGGAAAGGAGGTAAAATATGAGAGAGGGGGTGAGTGAGAGAGAGTGAGAGAGAGAGAGAGTAGAGAGGAAAGGAGGTAAAACATGCCAGAGAGAGTGAGAAAGACAGAGACAGAGAGAGAGAGAGAGACAGAGAGAGAGACAGAGAGAGAGAGACAGAGACAGAGAGAGAGAGAGACAGAGAGAGAGTGGAGACAGAGAGAGACAGAGAGAGACAGAGAGAGAGACAGAGAGAGAGAGAGAGAGAGAGAGACAGAGAGAGAGTGGAGACAGAGAGAGACAGAGACAGAGAGAGAGAGAGAGAGACAGAGACAGAGAGAGAGAGAGAGACAGAGAGAGACAGCGACAGAGAGAGAGAGAGACAGAGAGAGAGAGAGAGAGAGAGTGAGAGTGAGAGAGAGAGACAGAGAGAGACAGAGAGAGAGAGAGAGAGAGAGAGAGAGAGAGAGAGAGTGAGAGTGAGAGAGAGAGAGACAGAGAGACAGAGAGAGACAGAGAGAGAGAGAGAGGGAGAGGGAGAGAGGGAGAGTGGAGAGGCGCTCTCTTACGTTAATGACCAGGGCGCAGAGCTGGTACTGCTCCAGGGTGATGATTTCGTGATAGCAGGGCTCTTGGGCCAGCTTCAGCACTGCACATCCCGCAGCCAGCCTCAGCCGCGACATATCCGGCTTCCTGGGGGGGGGGGGGGGGTTACGCTCAGCGATGGCAGTGTTTAACATATTTCATAAATAAAATCTTTATTACCCTTAAACTGCTTTTTTTCTGGCACCACTACATGACACGACAATAAAGAATTTGAAATTAGCACAGAGATAAGAGAGGGAGAGACAGACTGAAGACATAGAAGTAAATAAATCAAGCACATTTTATTAAGAGCAGGGGAGGTGGAAAGAGTGGGAGAGAAAGAGGCAGGAACAGACTATTCCAGTGCTACGCCTCTCACACGGTGGACAGTACATCTATAGGGGCTGTTTGGGCTGGATTTCCATCGCCATAGGAGGAGGACTCTGATAGCCATACTGTTCATGTTGACAGACGCTTTGCATGTGTACATTGTGTGTGTGTGTGTTTCCGTGTTTGTATGTGTGTGTGGGTGTGTGCGCACGTGAGTGTGTGTGTGTGTGTGTGTGGGGAAGTTAGCGATAGCGATCTTACCATTAATCTCTTGAATCACTGCCAGTTTTTAAACTCTGCAGCGAGCACACAATGAGAGCGCGCTGTGTGTGACCCGTTTCCTGTTCCTGTGTGAAGCGTTACACCCGCGAACCTCACGTCCCAGCAGGCTGCCGAATCTCTCAGCTCAGCCGGGGGCGTGGGGGGGGGGCTGGAGCACAATCCCTCATTTCCAGGGAGGAAAACCGTGCTCACCACCAGCACAGGCTGGGCCTTACTGCCTCCGTCACCCCAATGCGTTTAGACGACTATAACCACACATCCACAGTGGCAAAACACTCCCCACCTCCTCCCAGCAGAGGTATGAGTCAGGGCTCTCCTGGTTATGAAGCATTATAACCTCCCAACGACACTCCATAAGACTGTCCTACCGTCGGTATCAGTGCTCTGCAGTGGTGCTGTGCAGAATGCAGAGTGCAAAGAGATCACTCACAGGCAAACACGACACAGAGGAAAACCTTGAAGATTTTTCGCCGTTTTGTATTTTAGATATTTAAGGTCCTGTAACGCCTCGGCTGTCAGGTATCGCGCTGCTGTGCAAACTGCTTTCCCAGGCTGGATGAACCGCACTGGGGGGGGGGGGGGGGGGGAGTGTGTGTGCTTCGGCTGCAGAGCTCCTGTACGAGGGCGGGGGGGGGGGGGGGGAGTGTGTGTGCTTCGGCTGCAGAGCTCCTGTACGAGGGCGGGGGGGGGGGGGGGGGGGAGTGTGTGTGCTTCGGCTGCAGTGCTCCTGTACGAGGGCGGGGGGGGGGGGAGTGTGTGTGCTTCGGCTGCAGAGCTCCTGTACGAGGGCGGGGGGGGGAGGAGTGTGTGTGCTTCGGCTGCAGTGCTCCTGTACGAGGGCGGGGGGGGGGAGGAGTGTGTGTGCTTCGGCTGCAGTGCTCCTGTACGAGGGCGGGGGGGGGGGGGGGTGTGCTTCGGCTGCAGTGCTCCTGTACGAGGGCAGGGGGGTGTGCTTCGGCTGCAGTGCTCCTGTACGAGGGCGGGGGGGGGTTGCTTCGGCTGCAGTGCTCCTGTACGAGGGCGGGGGGGGGGGGGGGGGTGCTTTACAACTGTAACTTCAAATTGGAGGAAAAAGAAACAAGGGATAACGAGAGAGGCACAGGCCCAAATACACCGAAAACTGACATCCCCAGAAAAGGCCATAGACACTATGCGGCCGGGCGGGGTCTCACTGCTGTTATCAAACAGGAAGTTACCCCATCTTCCCCTGCTCCGTCAGGTCCCCGTCGCTGTTGAGGATGGCGGTCAGCATCCTGAGCGTGGAGTTGCCAGACTTGCTCAGGTTGTTCTTCACCCCCAGCAGCCATCGAACCATCAGCTTGATGCCCTGGATCTGGCGGCCAGACCAAGGCGGGGTCAGACAGGGGCACTGGCGGAGGAGAGGCTCAGAGAACACGTCTCACTGCAGCCTCTCCCATCACATTACAGCGGCTTCCCATACACACACAGCCTCACACAGACCAGACATTTACACACATTCAGACACAAAATGTCCCCGCTCCAGACATACATCCGTATGAGACAAAGCAGGTGGCCTGGAACAAACCTTCGCCAGAGTTTCCGGGGACACCTCGTCATCTGGAACCCACAGCTTGGTCGTCTTCTTACCAGGAACCTACAGACAGGCGACATGAATTACCCAACACATCCAAGCTAAAATTTAGCCAACACAGTTAAGCTCGATCTCTAATCAATGATCCCCAATTCCACTTCTTTATCCCATTCAGTTCGACTGAGCTCTTTATACAGTGCCCTAAAACAGCCTTCCTAAAAGACAACAAGCAGTGTGCAAGCAAAACCTTTTTTTTTTAAAGAAAAGCTTAGAGAAGCACCTAAGCACATTCAGCTGATTCAAGGACAGTTAAAGCTGATTCAGGGACATTTGAAGCTGATTCAGGGGCAGGGAAAGCAGATTCAGGGGCAGGTGAAGCTGATTCAGGGACAGTTAAAGCTGATTCAGTTATAGGGGAAGCTGATTCAGGGGCAGAAGAGAAGGCCTCTATTGGAAGCCTACCCGGTCGTTCATGAGCAGGTCCTTGACGATGAAGTTGGCCACCAGGGACTTGAGTGGGCCAGCGAACTGCTCGGGCGCCAGCATGGCCAGGTGACCCAGCGTGGTCAGGGGGGTGATGAGCTGCTCCGGGCTGGCCGGGTCCAAACCCTTATGGAGAGGCTGGAGGGGGGGGGGACGAATATCACAACACACGCGTGCCACACGTACTGTGTCTGTGTGTGTATGTGTGTCTGAGCGTGTGTGTGCGTGCGTGTGAGAGAAAGAGTGTGTATGTATGTGTGTGTGTGTGAGTGTGAGTGCAAGGTGTATGCGTGTTTGTGTTTGCATGTGTGTGCGCACATGTGTGTATGTGAGAGTGTGTGTATGAGTGCGAATGTGTGTGTGTGAGTGTGAACTCACCTCAAAAATCTGTGCGAACTGCGTGTCCCTGTTGGAGAACATGGCGTGGATGCAGTGGATGGCGTACTTGGCCTGGCGAGGAGGGCCCTTCTTTGCCTTATGCTGCAGTACTGGCAGCAGGACACTAGAGGGCGCACAGAGGAAAACAGAGGCACACTGACCTTCACCACAATCAGCAGAAGACTGCAAGCTTCTGCAGCCACACAGCTAAAGCTCGGCAGGGCAGGACCCGGTCAGCACTTAGACAGAAGACAAATTTAGGATCCCGCAAAAAGTGGTCTTAGTGACCAAGCAGGGAAACATTTTGTTTTGGACTGAGAAAATCCAGTCTGTCAGTGCAGGAAAAGTAAACAGGAGGTTGAATGTTTTTCCTCATGTCTTGACTCACTGTGGTCAAAACCAAGCCTAGCAAGTGTTCTGGTTAAACAGATAAACTCGAACAGTCTGGGCCCCTAACCATCTACCTTACATTTAATGGGCTATGCAATCCCATTCTATTACCACCAGCCTTATTTCCCCAAGGTTGTCACCATCAAAGAGGAACAAATTCTCTCTTTCGACCTTCCTGGCTCAATAGACACAACGCGCCCACTTTACTAATGGCCCGTGGATTGCAGTTGCTTTTCGATCCCCCTTGAATCGAGGCGAGTTAAGAAAAAGAAAAGAAAGAGAAAAGGAAACAGGAACGAGATAAAAGCTTTCGCCCCCGTTCACAAAAACCATAAATTCTCCCGACAAAGGAACTCCAGGCGGCTCAGAGCTGCCGGACGACCGAGCCTTTCATCCGGAGCGCACCTTCATACAGGACGCGGGATAAATCACCCCGCCCCGCCCCCCCACGCCGCCACCGTCGGCCCCCGCACTCACGACTTGATGTGCGGGAAGCTCTCCTCCATCTTGCTGCCCGTGTTCTTGAAGATCTGCAGGGCGGCCTCCGCCACCTTCTCGTCGTCCATCTTCAGGCAGCCCAGCAGCGACTCGAAGGTCTCGGCCGAGTGGAAGGACACGGGGTGGGTGAAGGACAGGACCTGGGGGGGGGGCGGGGGGGTCCGGTCACTTCCACCAAGCAGACTCACAAACGTGTCCTCGGCTCATACAGCTTCCAGCCCAGGCCTCCTAACACTCCACCGTCTAACTGCATCAACGTGTCTGACGCAGTAGCCCCGCTGGACCACTTCTAACCGTGATAAACATCTGCAGTCATTTCTTTTTGTGAAGAGCAGACGTTTGGCAGACAGTAAAATACAATACGAATAAAACACAATGTAGATAGAGAGAGAGAGAGAGAGAGAGATACACTCTTTGTTCAGTAAACTTGGAGTGGCCCATGCCCGAATGGTTGAGTTTTAAATTTGCTCTCACAGAAGTCCAGCACTCACTCTACCCTGCAGATGTGAGTCAGTCGTATTCTCACACAAGTCAGAGCAGGGCAGTAATGAGGAGGAGGGAAAAAAACGAGCACAGCTAATCCATACCGTAGAGCCTCCTGAATAATTTCTCTTAAAACGAGGACTTTGAACGTGCAAATCTCCCTTCGGGCCAAGGGGCGCCAACCCTCCTCACCGAGCACCCTTCACCGACTCCCGCTCAATTTCACAGGCCAGAGGACGCCATCGATCACCAGACCCTTCCGCGTAACGTATGGGCTTTTCATTGACTAACCGATGTACGCATCGACCGCTCGCAGCACAGCTAACAGCGCAGCCAGCTTAGCCTGAGAGCTGAGCGCTCCAGCGGCTTCTCTGTCACATGACTTGGCGCGTTCCGTAGAGCGCTGGCTAGAGTGCATCTGTCACTCAAGCTATGCCAAGCCATGACCCTTGAAGGCTGTGCCACTGATTTCCACACAAAGTCAATACACCCACCTGTCTCCTCAGCTCGCTTCAGCAATACTCACTCAGGTCAGGTGACTGCTTTTTGTGCCCAGTTTTTCTTTTTTTCAGCATTAGCGCCTGGGCTAGAATTTAGGGGCCACCAGCACTTTCGAAATTCTGTTTTAGGGGTCCACTCTACCTTGAGAAGCTCCAGGCCAGCTCGGATGGCCTGGTCAGTGGGCACGCCCTCGTCATCGTCGTCCGCTGTGCCGTCTATGGACTTGTTCACCTGTTTGATCAGGGCACTGGGGAGGTGAGGGGGAAGAGGAAAAACCTGGTGAGTTCTAATGGGACCCAACTCCTCCCAAAAATCTATTTCCACATAAAGAGATAAATAGCTCATACTATTTTGGGTAAGACCCTGGGGTATGTTCTTTATATTGCTAACAGGGTAGGGTAGCCATACACTCTACAAAAGAAATTGTAGCATCTGTGAAGGTTATTTGAGGAGAAGAGGAAAAGTGGAGCAAGGGCAGTGTAGATTAAATGATCCAGAATGTGAAGATCGCCCCCTTGGTGTGGGAGGTACACATGACAGGACAGTGTGACGGCGCAGGTGATTGGCCGAGGCCCCTCACCTGATGGACTCTGTGTCGATGTGGACCGGGGCGATTCTCTCCAGCAGGAACTTCACCATCTCCAGGAAGGGGTTGCTAGGCTGCTTGGGACTTCCCAATTTTTTTGTGATCTCTCTCTGCAGGCGGCGTGGGGCGGGGGAGGGGGAAAATCATACTGAATCATTCACAAAACATTACACAGTAGGAAAATTTATCTTGCCAACATAGATTTTTATCATTTTTTCCCCTCCATCTAATCCTAGAGTCCAGCTGGAAGGAGAACTCTAGCAGTGGTGATGAGTACTGACTCATATTCACTGAGGGACTCTGAGAGAGCAGCAGCTCAGCCAGAGGGAGGCGGTTTAAATATGGACGGTTGGGGGCGTCTCGGCGAGGGGTGAGGTAATGCTCTCACCACACATCCCTCCGCTTGCTTGCAGGAGCAGGCAGGGCTGACTAGCGTCTCCAGCTGCTTCCGGATCTTCTCGTCCTCCTCCAGAACCTGGGCCAGCTTCTTCACAAAGTCCTGGGCTTTGCCAGGGTCTGGTAGGTTTCCTGTTCAAACACAGAGGTTGGATTCATGCACACGTTTGGCCGCCAATCAAAAATTTAAATCAACTGCCGTTAACTGGCAAAGAACCTTTTGAGCAAGAAACGTACTTGTGATGACCATGACTTTGGAGAACACTGCCTTGCTGCAGGCCTCGGACTGAAAAACAAAACGTCAGACAGTGAACGTTATTATTTTTCAAATCGTACTAAACTACGTTTGATAAACAGAAACATTCTTTCTGCCTCTCCCTTCTGTGAAGGAGCAGATGTGAGGTGCAACGGTACGATGAAAAAATAAAATAAACTAAAAAATGAAAGTGAAAGCGGCCGGCTCACTTTTGGCTGCTTGACGAGATCCAGCAGGTCTTTGACGTGGTGTCTCAGCATGTTCTGGCATTTCCACATTTCATTCAGAGCTCTGAAAAAGGGAAAAAAAACTTTAAGGAGGAGGAGGAGGGAGCAGAGGCACATCCGTCACCGATGACAACTAGTAACGTGGTAACCGGTAGGTGCTGGGGGAGAGGCCAGGATGATGATGTCACAGTAGCCCCAGGGGACCCTGGCTGACTCAGCCCCCACTCTACACAGGCTAGGCAAGGTCAACTGCGTTCTGCTACGTTAGGCTCCCAACCACAGTTATCCACAGCACTGCAGTTCCCCAGGGATAAGTGCACCTGCTCCATGACAACTATGGAAGTGCAAAGCCATAACCCAACCTCAGACGAGCCATGTCTGTGGGGCTCAGCCTACACTCCCGCAAGCAGCTCAGTCTGGATGGATAAGATTCAGGTGAAAGGACAGTCACAAGGTCTACTCAGGTTTACTCACTTGATTGTATTAACTTCTAACATTGCATGCATTGTAGTAATACAGTCACATGCGAAACTCCACAGCATTAAGGCCTAATCATTCATACAGGCAGTGACACGGTCACATGACAAACTCATGGTTTTACTCACTTCACAGCGTTAAGGTCTAGCGTTGCATACAGGTAATACAGACACTTCATCCTCTCCATGGTCTCCAGGTTGTGAGGCACCATGTACTGGGCAAAGATGCGCTCCACAAGCAACCTGTAGAGGGACAGACAGACAGACAGACAGTTAGCCATTCATGTGTGGTCCTCCACACAAAGACCACCACACCTCTACTCATCCAGAAGCAGACAGGCGTCAGATTTCAGCCTCCGACAGCTACTTCAACACGAGTCTGAAGGCAAGCCCGTCTGCAAATTAACTGCTCTTTTCCGCTCGTTTGGTCTCGGCCCTGAACACTTCCGAACTGCGCCGAAATTAGCCGTGTTAGCCGGGGAGCAGAGGCTGACGATCAGAAACACATCGGAGCGGAACATTTCTCTCGCTAACGAGGACCCCGGAGCGCGGGTCGAGCCAGAGGAGGGGCATAGGGCAAACGCAAGCACAGAGACGCCTGTGTGTGTGTGTGTGTGTGTGTGCGTGTGTGTGTGTGTGTGTGCGGGTGTTTATCCGCCTTCAGGGCGTTAAGTGCTGCAGCAAAAGTACACTTCAACAAACTGAACGCCGAACACAACAAACAAGTGCAAATGAGAGAGACTCTGTGGAGGAGCCGTGTCAACTCGAGCTGGTTCAGGAGGTGAGATGTGCTCATTACACTATTTTATATCCGGCATATTACACCAGCCAGCTCCCGGTCTGCTCCTCTTCCTGAACACAGGGCGACTGCTTTCACCCAGGGGACTGCACTGCCTTCGGGGAACATCCTGTGTGCTTCACGCATTTTATCTGCCAAAAGCACGATCAGAAGCATCACCTCCAAACTCAAACTAACCAGGGGGGCCAAAACCACAGAGAAGAGTTTTCCCCAAACGCAACCCTTCCTCAAAAGGGCTTAATTCTGAATTCTGCTACAGCGGAGCGACTGTCACACCTCCAGCCAACTCCATCAGGGATTTACAGAGCTCCCATTTTAGGAGCATTCGCTCCTGAAAACTGATGTGTGCTAACTGGAGAACTCATTTAGGGGGGAATCTACCAACTGGAATGCATTAGTGCGCTCCTAAATTTTTCAAATTACGGGCACTTGAACACACGTGAGCCTAGCGCCCAGTGAGTCCATACATGGGGTGATGTGTGCCTTCCTGACGCAGACTCCGCAGTACTGACGGATGAAACGAAGGCCGCAGGAAGCAGATCCCTCAGACTTCCTCCTCCCCGTGTTCTCATCTGGGCTGTCGTTAGCGCCCGTCGCGCCGGGAGCCTCTAATCTTTCGGCGGCAGACCAATTTAACAGGATTACCCCGGCGAAGGGGGATTACAAACCTTACACGAGCGGAGCCGTCACAAGCCAGTGATCCCCTCAACCTGAGACCGCTTAACCACCCCCCTCCCCCCATTCATCTCCATTCTATGAACAAGGCAAGAGCGAAAGTGATGTGGGGGGAGACACTAATCAGGCTTTCGCCCTAAACGATGAGCTGCACTTCAATCAAAGACACTGACTGTGTGGCGGCCAACACTCAGACCCGTATACAAACCCCCCCGGCACGGCTGCGGGTTCGACTCCCAGCCGTGACACTTTCCGCACAGCCGCGATCCCGCCGCAAAACTCCAGCGCTCCCTGCTTCCCCCTCGCACGAATAAAAGGTAAAAAACACACAAAGACGCAGACTGCCCCTCTCTCACTCCTTTAAATAAAGGGCGTTCACAGGACCCAGGAAGCAGGCGGGTATGCACACTTCTCTGCTGCGTATCTATGAGGAAAACGAACACACGCACACACACACACGCACAGACACACACCAACACGCACGCACACACACGCACACACACACAGGCCGTGCTCCACAGGGAGGCGCCAGCACAGTCATGCTGCAACTGAGAGAGCCACGCCTCTGTGACATCATCGCTCACTCACACAGCCATTTCAGCCTCAGAGTGATTACCAGCAGCGGGTAAAGCCACGCCTCCGTGACATCATCACTCACTCACACAGCCATTTCAGTCTCAGAGTGATTACCAGCAGCGGGTGAAGCCACGCCTCCGTGACATCATCGCTCACTCACACAGCCATTTCAGTCTCAGAGTGATTACCAGCAGCGGGTAAAGCCACGCCTCTGTGACATCATCCCTCCCTCATACAGCCATTTCAGTCTCAGAGTGATTACCAGCAGCGGGTGAACACCCCGCCATGCACAGCCAGGGAATGACCTAAATCTGCTCCCCTTTGACGGTGCATTCGGGCTTATACTGGCAGCTCTCCTGCAGCCATACTTTCCTCCCTGGTTATATGTGGCAACCGGCTCGATAAGCAGGGAAACACAGACCCCGACAAAGACAGACGCTGCTATTCTCAACTAAAGGAAGGGGGGGGGGGGGGGGGGACATGTAGGCCGTTCCTTTAACTGTTCCTTTAAGCATGGTTAACTTCTGAATGAGCCTCACAGCACGCAACTGCACTGCTCTCACTCCACACCCTCCTGCCGGCTTCCACAGCTCTGTTTCACCAGCAAACCAAACAGGTCCAAGCAAACCAGTAAGTTTCCAACAGGAGTGTAAAAGTATTCTTGAAATGAATATAAGTGGACTTGTCCTCATCTGTCCTGTTTACGCGAGTACTCTTTTAGTGTGTGTGTGCGCACGCGTGTGTGTGTGTGTGGGTGGGTGGGTGCCTACAGTCTGTTTTAAAGCTGCAGACCCATTTAAATGCACTTTCTGTAGAGCACTTTCTCGGGTAAAGGCTACTCTGTATGACTCTGCTCTTTGATAAGATAAAAGCTTGCTGTGAACTGTTACCAGGCTAATTACCAGGATGCATTACTATGGCAATTATTTTTAAATAAATAAATAAATAAATAAATAAAAATAAATAAATAAATAAATAAATAAATAAATAAAAATTTTTAAATTCCACTTAGATGTTTCCTCAATTGTTTAAGAACATGCTGGCAAGTACTTATTTACTGGAGTAATTACTGGAATCATTATTTATTGTTAAATGCAGCATCATCCTCATTACTGGACTGAATTGCACCTCCTGAGCAGAGACTCCCAGCAATGCTCAGCACTGGCAAAGCAGGGATTTTACCTGGACCAGGGCAAGCACAGGGATGGGGCAGTTAAACCAAAAACACAGCACCTCATCTGGGGGGGGCAACCCAGCACCCTGGAGCCCTCTCCTCCTGCTGGAGGAGCTGGGGAGTGCTGATCTGCAGTCAGGTTTCGCCTCACCGTACACAATCCTTTTACATCACCATTTCCCTAGCTCCCCAGTGGTGGAACGAACTCCCTGTCCCTCTTCGAACCTCTCCCTCACTACCCACCTTCTGCCGTGGTCTGAAGACGCATCTCTTCACACTATACCTGGACTAACTGCCACCACTCTGTAAATCATTTCACTTTAAATCCCCCCTTTCATGACACTCATGTTACACATACCCCCATTCCAGCACTTTCTGTAATTTGTATTTGTCCTAATACTGTAGCTTGTTCTTCTCCCTAGTTTGGCTTGGCATAAGTTAGGTCAGAATAACGTTCACTGCGTGAGCTGAACTGTGTCCTTGGCTATAAATAGCTGTATGAAATTAGTATTGTACTTCACTGAACCTGTGTTTAGTAGTTGCCCAATGACCACGATATGCACTTTTGTACGTCACTTTGGATAAAAGCGTCTGCTAAATAAATGTAAAGTAATGTAGAAGGAAACACTGATCCTGGATCAGTGAGCTCTGAGATGTTTTATGAACACTGGCCCGTGTATCTGTAGGGAGATTCATCCGGCTGATGCACTCGAAGAGATCATTTCAAAATACACACTGGCGCAAGTCACATTCATTTATGCGCACTCAGTATGACTTTATCCCCCCGGTGCATCACCAAGAGAGCGGAGAACGACTCAGATTCATTATCTGATTATTCTGCAAAAAGTTTGACAAGGACACGGGAACCCGTGCGCTGTACCAACAACCCTCTGAGGAAAACAACAAACAAAAAAGGAAGGACAAATGAGGCGGGAATCTCATTAGCGGCTCAAATGGAAGGGTCACACATGGATGCACTTTGTTAGCTCGTGAGCTGACTGGGCGCGTTGGCTAATCCCCTCCACCTGGCCCGAGGCAGCACAGAATATCCTGCTAATGATGCTCTGTAAATTCTACCTAAGACTGCAAACTAATCAAGCTATGAAGGCCAACTGTGGAACCCAAACCTGCTGATTTTGGGGCTCTTCCTCATAACCGACCGCATCACAGCGACTAGCCAATGATTGGAATGGGACCATAGCAAACCCTTCCACTGCTTTTCATATGAAGTGCCCAGTTGGGTCAGTTACACACAGACCACATTAAACGCACAATCAAAAACACATCCTGAACTGCCTCTCTCACAGCAGCATGCCTGCAGTTACCCCTGTGACCAGAGGGGGCGCCATTGCAGGGTGGACCTGCACTCTCAAGCCCGTACAGAACCATAAACTCAGATCCGTACACACAGTCGCTCAGAGTAAGGAGCGCTACAGTAACCCCTCATTTACACACACACACACACACACACACACACACACAGGGCTCACCGGTCGTCGATGCTGTTCTGGTAGTAGATGTGCAGCAGCTTGTCTTTGATCCAGGAGATCTGCTTGGTGGCTTCCTTCCCCGCCTCCCCCTGCAGAGAGTACTTCTTGTAGATCTGGGCCAGCCCCATCATGGCCTCCTTGCGTACCCGCCACTGGAGAAAACAAAAACAAGAAAAAGAAAATTAAAAAATAAAAAAAATCACACAGCAGCAGATCGGTATTTCAGGACAAACAAAAAAAAAGAAAAACCACACTCACACAATGAAAAAAAACATAAAAGCTGACCCAAATCTCAGAGGAGGTCGGCACACGTGCTTACATAAGCACAGCAAGCACCCTGCAGGCTGGCGGACACGCCCGGGAGGGCTAGCACAGAAGGACACGCTACCTTTCAGAACCCGCACGTAAAAAATAAACAAACAAACAAACAAATAAATGCGTATCGGTTTATTATCTATAAAAACGTCGGAGGAGGTCAGCGGCGTGTGGCATCACGTAACGGGAGGGGGCGGGGGCAGAGGGGGAGTTTAAGGGCGGATAGAGGAGCGGACCGCGCCTCTCTGATTCAGGCACATCGCCCCGGCCTCAATTAGATTCCTCTGTGTGGGCTCTGCTTGAGTATGCGTGGCGAGGCGGGGGCGGGGGGTTGAGTTATGGTCCAATTTATTGGATTGCGCCTCCTGCCCCGCGCTGTGTGGAAAGGCTCTCTGGGATTGGATTAGGAGGACAGACGGAACGCTCCGAGCAGGAAATGGCGAAGCTGATGGATTCCGGCGATCCTGTTCCGCCTGCGTCGCTTCCCCCCCCACCCCCCCCCGTGCCGTCCCCCCCGAACCGTCCGCCTTCGACGGCCGCACGCGCGGAAACGCGACGCGCCCCTGTGTCATAATCACGGCTGTATTCAGTCCCCAAGCCCGGGTGCGAGCGTGCGCACACACGCACGGCTCAGACGTGTTCTCATTCGGCTGAGATGAGACCCCACCGTTTGCATTTCACACATGGGAGAGCCGGCCGTATGAAAACAGCCCAATCACCAGGCAGCTCCGCCCGGCAGCACACAGAACGAGGCACACCAAACTGCACATGGTACCCACCGCCCCCTCTCCTCGTCTCCCGGCAACAAATGGTGGGAGAATGAGGCTTCATTCATTAATACAAAAAAATGGGAGGAGC
This sequence comes from Anguilla pacifica, assembly GCA_039654925.1. Taxonomy (NCBI): domain Eukaryota; kingdom Metazoa; phylum Chordata; class Actinopteri; order Anguilliformes; family Anguillidae; genus Anguilla; species Anguilla pacifica. The sequence goes on from CM077295.1 coordinate 44,879,876, forward strand.
TTCCCTGATATGGAACAAACGGGATCTATGGATTGGTTTGCACAAGTCAGTGATGGACAGCGCCTACTCATGCGGGGACATTTAAATGCCTTGTATGGGTTACACTTTAACGTGTGGCTTCTCCTTTCAGGACCAACCCCAGCATCCTCTGTAAAGCATCCTATCATCATCATCCACTGACTCCTGTCACAGCGTTAATATTAATGAGCAGCAGGAGCTGAAGACACACCCTCTTGTCCAGCGTCCGCTCCCTCACGAAGTTCAGCAGCTGATCGTTCACGAGGGCCAGGTCCTTCTTGGCAGCCGTCACTATGGAAACGATGACATCATGCCGGATGGCCTCCTCAGGGTCGTGGGACCTCACCTTTAAGTACTCTGGGGGGGGGGGGGGGGGGCGGACGACAGGAAAGGAAGCAAACAGAGTGAGCCCATCACACATCAGCCTGACAGCGCCTGTGACACGCTGAACACAGGAACACACAGTGCTGTGGTCAGCACTCACCTGTCAGGTCTTTGGCTAAGTCAGGGTGGTTCATAAGGCAATGGCTGGCAAACTTCACACACTCCAGTCGGATGGGGACGTGGATGTCATTGAACCTGAGGACACAAAAAAAAGGAAAGAATATTAAAAAATTTTTAAAAGAAAATCAATAAACCACTTTAGAGTAAAAAAACTAAATTACAGGCCACAGAAATGACAGCACAGGTACATTTATTTATAATACATTTTATTTATAATAAACAACACTACCAGGTCTCGGTCACGCTTACTGTGTAGTAATAAACATTAAAGCATATATCAGAGGGTCATTTCTGTTATTTTCCCAAATAACAGTCAGAGTAATGAGAGTGACAGGTGCCCCCTACCTGCCCAGGTAACACTGCCAGAGGGGCTTGTTCTGCGCTGCCAGCTCCGAATCTTTCGCTCCAAACATTTTGGCCAAAAGCTTCACCACCTGCAGCCGCTCGTCATTGTCGTTACTCTGGAAACGAGCAGACGAACAGGCATGAAGGCCACGACATCACCGGAGGAAATCTGGACCTAAAACGGCGGTGGGGGGGTGGGGGGGGGGGGCGGGCAGCGCACCTTCAGCTTGAACTCCAGCTGGGGGAGCACGGACAGAAGCAGGTGGCTGTCGATGTTGTACAGCTCCAGGATGAGGTCGAAGACGTGCTCCGACAGGTCGCTCACTGACGTCTTCCCCAGCATCAGCACCTGGTTAAAGAACTGAGAGACAGAGACACGCCCGGTCACACCATCGCCCAATCACAGCCTGGAACAGGGACAGAGACACGCCCGGTCACACCCTCTCCCCCAATCACAGCCTGGAACAGGGACAGAGACACGCCCGGTCACACCCTCTCACCCAAACAAAGCCTGGCACAGGGGCCAAAACAACTGAGAGACAGAGACACACCCCTTCATACCCTTGCCCAATCACAGGCCTGCACAGGGGCATAAAGAACTGAGAGACAGAGACACACCCCTTCACACCCTCGCCCAATCACAGCCTGGCACAGGGGCATAAAGAACTGAGAGACAGAGACACACCCCTTCACACCCTCGCCCAATCACAGGCCTGCACAGGGGCATAAAGAACTGAGAGACAGAGACACGCCCCTTCACACCCTCGCCTGGCACAGGAACCGCGGGGGCGGGGGTACACCGGCAGTGCGGTTTGGGAAATGACACCGCTCCCGGTCTCCGGGGCCTTTAGTGAGCCCTGCAGGGAACAGCGGTCACACGGGAGCGGCAGGGGGAACAGCGGTCACACGGGCGCCCCGCGGGGGCAGGGAGACTCCGGCGGGACACCGCAACAAACGCCTTCATACGGGAGCTAACAACAGCCCCGAATCAGCACCCGCGCAAAACGCATCCCTGCATCGGCCCTTTCCCCTGCCGGGACCCCTTTCCCTGCCGGGACCCCTTCTGTCTGCCAGGAGCCCTTTCCCCTGCCGGGACCCCTTCTGTCTGCCAGGAGCCCTTTCCCCTGCCGGGACCCCTTCTGTCTGCCAGGAGCCCTTTCCCCTGCCGGGACCCCTTCGATCTGCCAGGAGCCCTTTCCCCTGCCGGGACCCCTTTTATCTGCCAGGAGCCCTTTTCCCTGCCGGGACCCTTCCTCCTTCATCCTCCCATCCCAGGACACCGTCCTATCAAAGCCGTGTCCCTCTACGCACAACACTCAAGCCTGAAATACTCAGTTAACATTTTAAAAAGAACAGATCCCGCAGTGTACAGCAGGGCTATGGAGGCCCGGGGGCCAAATTTGCTCTTGAAAAATGAATATAATAAAACACATTAAAGGATATGAGTACGTTCAGGCCAGCACCTGCAGATTCAGCAGGCCTCCCACCAATGGCAGCACACAGAGAGACACAGAGCAGCTGCTTCCGCGTATTTAAGACATCGCCTCCTCCAATTACACACCGGCGCTCGCGCACTCATTAAAAACCACACACGGAAAACAGCTGGCTCCTGTGCATGATATAAAAAAATGGATAACTTGGCTTCCATGAAGAAGCTGAAGAACGCTGGAGTGTGGAGTTTGGATGAGAGTGACAGCCGGCTGGGGGGTACAATGAGGGTGAAACGGGGGTGACTCATGTTGGGGGTACTGTGGGGGTGAAACGGGGGTGACTCACGTTGGGGTACAGGGTGGGGGAAACGGAGGTGACTCACGTTGGTGATGTAGGGCTCGATGGCCTGCGCTGTCCTCTTCAGCAGGGCTTTGGCCAGGTCATACGCCTGCTTGTTCAAGTTCTGCACACACACACACACACACACACACACACACAGGCACACACACACACGCACACACACACGCACGCACGAACACACACGCGCACACACACACACACATACACGCAGCACACACACACACACACACACACACACACACACACACACACACACACACACACACACACACACGCAGCACACACACAGGCACACACACGCACAGGACACAGGAAGAGCATTAAACAGGTTATTTTCAGCTACACCCGGCCAGGCGCTAAATGAAATTGGAAATCAGGCTCCCCGGCCGGAACATGGCTGTGCACTCAGAGCCTCTTCTGGGTACCAAATAATAATGGATTCACCAGAAAAGGCAATTCTGACTACCAGCCCCCCCCAACCCCCCACCCCCCAAAAGCCGAAAAGATTGCTTCAGTAATGCATTCTGCCGTGCCTCCACACATTCTCTCCTCTCCTCCCCCCTCAGACCCCAACCCCCCACCCCCTACCCCCAGATGAATAAGGAAGCTTCAGCTTTTATCACTGAACCCGTATGAGACAGAGAAAAGGGCAAAGAGAAACGTGTGCAAGGTGCTGGAGACACAGCGTGGGACACCAGGCCAGAGGAGCTTACCATATCCCTCTGAACATATCCCTCTCCCTATGTGAACATATCCCTGTCATTACTCCCACGGTTTTAAATGCCAAAGCAGGGGACACACTTGGTATAAGGTAGCCTATATCGTGTTCTCTCAGGAGTCTTCACATTTAATACGGTTTTACCTTCCCTTCCCTACGCATCACACCAGGAAAATGAGAAAAGCTACGACTTCAGCACAGCAGAGTATGTGCTGCTGAAAAAAAGTATCCATATATCACGCAACGAAACTGTTAGACAGGGAGGCACAAATGTTAAGACATATGCACTGGACCTTCACTCCAGATAGCAAAGCACAACTCAAACTACAGCACATAACCCAGAAAGCTTCACTAATGTTGTGAAAAGGGTCTTCAGATTGTACACAGCGCCCCCACACCCTACCGACACGTACATTACTTCTACAAAGGTTCAGAGGATCGAAGAAGCGCTGGTTACCTTGTGTGCAGGGACCAGGTTGACCAGCACAGTGTCCAGCAGCTCCTGCGACACAGTGTCCCCCTCACAGATGATGGAGCTCATCAGGTCCACCATGTGCATGTGCACCTTCTGGTTGTGCCCGTTGCTGAAATGAGAGTGGGAACCGGGAGTCATTGCCGGGGAAGGGAGAGGTGGGTGGAACTAAACGTTTAAAAATCATTGCAAACAACGTTTTCCACTATATTTACTTGATTAGACATGCACTGGCTTAGAAAACATAAACTAGACCACACATCCCTTTTAACACAATGCCAGATGGGTCCTTATTAGGTACCCCGTTACGGTGTGGTGTTCCATTTGGGTTCCAAACACAACCAACCGCAGCTTTGGCCGTTTTGGGACTGTAATCAATGGGCTTCCGGCCTTGGGAGTGTTTTGGAACAGCCGCCATGTTGGACTCACTTGATCACTTGGAACAGCGTTCTGTAGAGCTGGGTGAAGATCTCGTTGCTGTCCTCCAGCTCGAAGCAGATGTTGTAGGACTTCACCCAGGCTATGTTCTGCAGGATCAAAAACAGCACGGTGGGGAAACTCGCTCTACCAAAGGGGGGCGCCAAAGAGCCGCAAACAGTTCCCCCCCAGAGAAGCCCAAACGTACCTCGAGTAAATAAAAGTATCTGTTGAACTGGGCGCTCTTGGTGTCCTCCAGCCCCTTCAGCTGCCGTGTGATGAACATGAATATGTCCTGAAACGGAGGAGGGAGAAATGACATCACGGCCAGGACTGTCAGAGGGGGAGGGGCTTCCCCCGGAAACCCACAGGACAAGAGTCCGAGGAAAAAAGGTTTGAGTGTCAATGCCATTAGGAAAAAGTCTTGGATATTTGTAGGAGAGCCAAGCTATTTTTTCTCAGAAATATTCAGATAAATATTACAGGGGTTATATGACACTGGTCATAATGCTAAAGACCTGTAGCATTCACTTCAGCATTACGAGTGGGCCGCTCACTTTGAGTTTGTCGGGGGAGGTGTAGGGCGCCTCGGGGGCGTAGATGCGGAAGATGTCCGCCAGGCAGCAGGCCACCAGCAGACGCACGTCCTTGTCCGGGTGCTTGAGGAAGAAGTCGGAGGCCAGGTGCAGGGCCAGGTTGAGGTAGAGCTCCTTCTCCTCCTCAGAGTCCTGGTCCATGTCCATGAAGGTCTTCACCACCATCTGCGGG
>CM077295.1:44892408-44942408 GCA_039654925.1 Anguilla pacifica
TGTTATGGCCGGCATTCAATACGGCCGGTAGGAACAGTGAACTCTCCAAACTGATCACAAAACACAGAAAATGACTTTGTGACAGAATTTAGAATTATTTAAAAAAATATATGTACAAAATAAAGTAAAAAAATCACATGAAAATGTTTCGTTATTTGCAAAGTGTTACACAACTCATTAAGATTCATAGTTATCCGTAATATTAAGAGTGACAGACTGCAGAATAAGAACACTTAAATCCTGTTAACTCTTGCCTCAGCCACGTCAAAAGTCCTTCTCCATCAGACGTACAATCTGTGCAAACATTTACACTCCGCTGCTTCAGTAACAGTCCAGGTGTCTATGTCACATAATGCTCAAATCACATCGGAAAAGAAAAAGTCTCCGTTACGCAAACGTTTATTAATAATAATAATAATAATAATAATAATAATAATAATAATAATGAAGTATATAGTGCGGCCGTGTTGGAAAAGGGAACTGAATCGGTGACTGCAAACGCGTAACCACGGCAGTGGGGGGAGGAGCATCCGCGCTGGTAATTGGCTCATTCGTCTCGCAGGTACCGCGCGCGGGTTGTTGTTTCTTGATGAAGACGCTTATGAAGCCGCCCTGGTCTTCCTCGGCGAGCGCTCTCCCCCTGATTGAGGGCTTATTTCGGCTGAGGTGCTCTAAGCAGCGCCCTGCCGGAGTGAGGTATCACTCTTCTTCTACTGCACACTCTGTTTATGGGAGCGGGAGAAGCAACGTCCATTTTCATTTTATAAAATGGAAAAAAAAATAATAATAATAAATAAGTAGATGAATGTGAAAGGGGATGAAAACAGAAAATAAAAAGAAATGGATAATGCTCAAAGAGAAAAAATGGATAATACTCACAAAGTGGAAAAAAAAATTAATAACAGGACTGAATAACTGGAATAACTGCGTGTGAGTGTGTGTGTGTGTGTTTGGGAGACAGTGTAGTGTGTGTGTGTGTGTGTGCGTGTTTGGGAGACAGTGTAGTGTAGTGTGTGTGTGTGTGTGTGTGAGTGTGTGTGTGTGTGTGTGTGTGTGTGAGTGTGTGTGTGCGCGTGTGCGTGTTTGGGAGACAGTGTAGTGTAGTGTGTGTGTGTGTGTGTGTGTGCGTGTTTGGGAGACAGTGTAGTGTAGTGTGTGTGTGTGTGTGTGTGTGAGTGTGTATTTGTGTGCGCGTGTTTGGGAGACAGTGTAGTATAGTGTGTGTGTGTGTGTGTGTGCGTGTGCGTGTTTGGGAGACAGTGTAGTGTAGTGTGTGTGTGTGTGTGTGTGTGTGTGTGAGTGTGTGTGTGTGTGTGAGTGTGTGTGTGTGTGTGTGTGTGTGTGTGTGTGTGTGTGTGTGTGTGTGTGTGTGAGTGTGTGCGTGTTTGGGAGACAGTGTAGTGTAGTGTGTGTGTGAGTGTGTGTGTGTGTGTGTGTGAGTGAGTGTGTGTGAGTGAGTGTGTGTGTGTGTGTGTGTGTGTGTGAGTGTGTGCGTGTTTGGGAGACAGTGTAGTGTAGTGTGTGTGTGTGTGTGTGTGTGAGTGTGTATGCGTGTGAGTGTGTGTGTGTGTGTGTGTGTGTGTGAGTGCGTGCACAGTGTCTGTAGTAAGACGTCTCTGGCAGGTCAGCTACACGCAGGGTTGCCTGTGTGCGTCTGGCACATTCTGTATAATAGGTGTCAAGTGTCAGTTCACTGGCGGTTCTGCTGAGTCCTCAGAATGTACTGTACGTCCATACGAGACGTGCTTTAACCTGCAAGCCATTACAACCCACTGCGTCCTAAAAAAGCACTCAGAGTCACACAGATAATGAACACCCTCCTGTCACCTCCACACCTGCAGTTTAAGGAGGAAAATATTGCCAGCAAATTTATCGAATTTAACTTGTGAGAAGTAAAAAGGGCCCTTGTGACCGTCCATCCCTGGGCTTTCGTCTGGCCTCAAACCGACAGCAAACCTTTCAGTCGGCGCGTCTCCCATGGGTTACAAGAACATGGTTTTTTCAATTCTCAAATCTTTAGGTAAAACGCAAAGGACTTCAAGAACCTCAATGTTGCTCCTTTCCTCATACACACATATATAATGTATATACATACATGTATAAATACGTATATATATTTATTCTTCTTCTTTGAATTAGTGATGTTAGCAGAACTATTTCCTCCCCATTTCAAGGATGTCAATCGAGTCAATGGAAGAATTGACACACCTTGTTGTGGAAATATGCTTTGTCTCAAGTCAAACTGACGAGGTGAAAGCACGCTATATACATGATGGAAACTGGCAACCACACAGTTTCTGTCTGATTAATCATGTTAAAAAAAGATGGCATTTCGACAGCTTCTCATTCACAACAACAACAACTGGCAGTTTTAATGACCCCCTACAGGAATGCCGTCATTATTACACACAGATAGCTCGGCACTGTCAATAAACACAGCCAAGGTGTCAGACAACTGAATTATCAGTAAAATGAAAAGATATAACGAGCACACAAAAACCATGATTAACAAGATGAGATGTAACACTATTTCTGAGACTCTTAGATTTACAGGATGCAAAAAACCACCAGCTCCAAAGCCTCTAATGGGACAGCCCAACTTTTCGAGAAATTCAGGCAGCAGACAGAAGCAATGCCAGCTTTGCTAATTAGTGACAGAAATACACCTTCCAGCATCTCCAAAAGCAGAGTTATTAACACTTGCAGCTTGTTTATAACAGGTAAAACAGAAAAAAACGAGATCTTAGCTGCTCTAGAGGCAGCTAAATTCAGAGCTATACTTGACAGATAACCATGCATCCATTCACTGGGCAAAGCGATTAGTAGCTGAGCATCGCTGTGACTCCAGATGAGTTACCAGGGAGGACCTGATCATCCTTTCAACTGAAATGAAAGCCCCCCCCCCCCCCCCCCACAAGTCAGAGCTGGTCAGAAGAACAAGCCTGATTGGTCGATGCAATAGGGTAGATGAAAGCAGACAGGAGGTCACAGGCCCTTAGGCTGTACATGTAGAACGGTGAGGCCTATTGGAACCCCCCAGTCTCAGCGGTTCTATCGGGGTACCAGATGTGAATATCGGGGGTGAGGGTACCATTCCAGTGTCCGCTTCTAGGCTGCAGCAGCACATTAGCTTCATAAAGCCAGCAGCTGCATGCTTGCGTCTTGTGAATGACAGATGCAGATGAGGCGCTGGACCCGCATGCATTTTAGCATTTAAAATAAAATGTAACTGAACACGATCTCAAAGTCCACTGCTTGGATGTGAACACACATCATCCATCATCATCCATTAAGGGCAACTGGACCATCCTAAACTCTTTTTTTTTTTTTTTTGTAAACAATCCTTCAGTTGCTCAGTATTAATTTCATTCTTCTTGGGCTCAGGGAAACAATCTGGTGGGACTATGTGGCTAGATTCAGTCAGTCCAGAATGAAACTAAAATACTAATTTATCCTAAAGAACAGGCAGTCACACCCCCAGCAGTAAGCTCGGCATAGTACTGGCCTTAAGCACGGCCATCTAACTAAACGGGATATAACATTTTAATTAAGTGTAGAGCAGACAGTTCAATCCGGAAACAGCTTACACACTACAACGCAGACTGTTCCAATTATGCTGGATAGCGAGCTTCACTACCGGATATTTCTGACACACATTTTCTCTTCCCTACCCCATAACAGCAACACCAGTTATCTGAATGCACCGACACTGACAGCTGACTTTTAAGGTTGTTAAACAGCCTATTGAGTAAATTAGCTGCTCTCATTGTTATCTTTTCCGAACGCCCCATCCCGGGTTATGATGACACCGGTATCCTTTCAGGAAACAGCACCAGGTTAATTTATGCCCAGTCATCCGAATCCTTTCACCCTTCAAATGCCAGGCCCTCCTGGCAGAGCCTCATTCCTTTTCTCGTTCGGCAGCCAGAGCACACGGCTATTCTGCACTTTCATAATTATATTGATTTCCATAGCAACCGCTGTTGACAGAGGCCCAGTGCAGACAGACAGAGAGAGGGGGGGACAGAGGGAGAGGGGGAAGGAAGAAAGGGGAGGAGGGAGAGGTGGGAGGGGCAAGAGAGTGAGAGAAACAGAGAGAGAGAGAGAGGCAGAGGGAAAAATAAGGAGGGGGGAGAGAGAAAGTGAGGGAGAGGGAGGGAGGCAGAGGGAGAGGTAAGGGGGGGCAAGAGAGAGAGAGGCATGGGGAAAGGTATGGAGGGAGGGAGGCAGAGGGAGAGGGCGAGGGCGAGGGCGAGAGAGAGCGACATGTTGCGTGTAGCATTACTGAGGAGGTTATAGGTGGGTCAGTGCTGGGGATCTCACAAGGCAGGTTGGTGCGTCGTGTCTGTTAAAAATAGAACACGCAGGCAAGCCAGCCCATGGGAGGCAGACCGGACCACTGGCTGGGTATTTATAACCCCAATCTGATTTTTGCGTGCGTCGCGTGGGCGTAGCCCCCCCCCCCCCCCCCCGACTCCAACATCTCGTGTCTCTCCTCCGCACGCCAGCCACAATACCGCCAAGTAAAAATCAATTCATTCAAAACAACGGGAGCCCTGCCAGGCAGTCCCATGGCCTGCTCATTCAGGTTCAGCCAGCCCGGGCTGTGAGTGCAATGAACGTTTCAAAGAGCAATGCTCTTCCTCTTCTGGGGACTACTTACATACGCGAATGTATAAACACACACATAACACACGCACTGCAACTGCAGTCAGATATCCACGCGCTGATTAAGATCCAAGTCCTCACAAAGCAGAGCTTAATTAACAGAAACGCAGCGGCCTGTGGCATGCATGCGGGCCCAGTCTCTGGGCATGCAGCTCAAACGCTGTGCCACTGTGCCAGCCTGCCCACCAGCGGAGAGAGGCGCCCGTCGCCCCCATATGGCATGGACGGCACCCCAGCCAGCCCGAAACAGGGGGGGGGACAGACGCTGAACAAACGGTGGCACAGAGCAGCCATTGAGCCCCGGCCACCGGCCTGCACGGGCTGGAGAGCCTGAGACACAGCCAGCGGACTGGGGGGGGGTTTGGACAGGAGTCAGCCAGCTCACACACACACAACTGCACAGGAGTCAGCCAGGCTTGCTCACTCCCTCCCTCATTCACTCACACACTCTCATTCACTCACACACTCACACACACACACACACACACACACACACACACACACACACACACACACACACACACACACACACACACACACACACACACACACACACACACACACACACACACACACACACACACACACACACACACCTACACAGGAGTCAGCCAGACTCACATTCACATACAACTGCACAGGAGTCAGCCACTCACACACACACACAACTGCACAGGAGTCAGCCAGGCTTGCTCACTCCCTCCCTCATTCCCTCACTCACACACACACACACACACACACACACACACACACACACACACACACACACACACACACACACCTACACAGGAGTCAGCCAGACTCACATTCACATACAACTGCACAGGAGTCAGCCACTCACACACACACACAACTGCACAGGAGTCAGCCAGGCTTGCTCACTCCCTCCCTCATTCCCTCACTCACACACACACACACACACACACACACACACACACACACACACACACACACACACACACACACACACACACACACACCTACACAGGAGTCAGCCAGACTCACATTCACATACAACTGCACAGGAGTCAGCCAGGCTCACACACACACACAACTGCACAGGAGTCAGCCACTCACACACACACACAACTGCACAGGAGTCAGCCAGGCTTGCTCACTCCCTCCCTCATCCCCTCAGTCACTCACTCACACACATACAAACACACCTACAGAGAAGTCAGCCAGACTCACATTCACATGCAACTGCACTCAGAGAAAGGGGACAGGGAGGGAGAGAGAGAGAGAGAGAGAGAGAGAGAGAGAAAGGGGGGAGGGAGAGAGAGAGAGAGAGGGAGGGGGGGAAGAGACAGAGAGAGAGGGATAGAGAGGGGGGAGAGGGAAGGAGAAAGAGAGGGGGGAGGGAGGGAGAGGTTTGGAGGGGGGGAGAGAGAGAAAGAGCGACAAGAGCAAGTGTAACATTACTGAGGGGGTTATGGGGGGGTCAGTGCTGGGTATCTAACGAGGCAGTTTGGTGCGGGTAGTGACACTAAATTCAGTCGAGAGTGCACAGTTGTCATGTGTCGACATCAAAGGCCAGGTAAAGGGAAATCAACCTGCACTGAAACCCATTAGCACGCACTCCGCAGCCGAACAGCTGCGCACTGTCTCTCAGCACAGTGCCTGTCAGCGAGCGCAGTTCATCTGCAGGGAGAGGGGCCACCGCCAGGCCTCCGCAGAGCATGAAATCTGCAGGCCGTAAAATTTAACACCCCCAGGCCCACACAGGGGAGGAGACGGGCCCTTTTCACACCGCCTTCTGGCTTCACCGACCGCAAAAAAAAATAAATAAATAACAAATGTTGGGTTTTCTCCTGTGAACGTTCGGACTGCCTTACGGCAGAAAAGATAGCCTCAGCACTCAGGACAGGGCTGGATGGTGATCCAATCACAGGGAGACCGAGGAATTAACGGAGTTAGCGGACTCAGCGGAGGTCACCCTAATCGCCCCCTGTATCTCGTTTCCACGGCTGCGTGGTTGCCATGGGATTTAAAAACCAAATGTACGTCCCGCTGCCTGTGATCAAGTCGCGGCCCTGTTTTGTAAGTGCGTTTAAAACAGCGTTTTTCTCCTCTTCGCTGGTGTCCCCTTGATGTTTGACATCAAGGCACTCAAAGTCCCCGCATTCGGAAGTGGGCTCTGAAAAGCAGTCGCCACTCTCTTACAGACATGCATTTTTCATTCAGCAAAAGAAACCCGACGATTTTTCTCCCAGCTGTCCTAAAATATTAATGGGCATTGCCATGTCTGTCTAGCATGCTGTCAAATCTGCAGGACGTTCACCCACACCGATTTAGGATTAAATCCCTGCTCTCCACTGTGGGTTGGGAGGATGATGCCGGGCTTGTGTTCATGGCCCTCTCTTCCCCAGAGCTCTTGAATATGTCCAAGACAGACACCAGTATCCAGAACATTCCGTACATTTTGCTCTGAAAACGTCGTATTCTTAGACACCCAATGCGATTTCCAGAAAGTATTCAATGAAGGCAAGGAACTGAATCATTGATTCCAAAAAAAAAAAAAAAAAAAAAAAAAGAAGAAAAATTTGCTCTTGGGAGCACTGGGATAACCTGCGCAGTCCATGGTTGTCATGACAACCATAGGAAAATCTGAACGCAGTGCATTTCGAAAAAAAATAATAATAATAATTCAACCACTGAGACGGGCATAATGCCTCTGTGCGGCCCCTTCCTCAGTCCAAAGACTAGCCTTCCATGATAACGACAGAAGAAAGTGGCTTTATGCTCGGAATATGAATCATTTCTGTGTTCACACACTCTGTGGATAAAGAGACACACGAGGTAAAGCCACACCTGGACCAGCAGCCAGGCAACCAGGGGCCCCTGTCACAGGTACGGCAGCTGGCAGGAGGGGGAGCAAAATGCTGTTCAATTTAAACAGTCATAGCTGACGAAGCCAAATGCATCAAATTCGCCCTAATCAGCCACTGCGATCACCCTTTCACCTTAGCAACCGATCATTTTTCAGGGTCACCCAAACACCATTTTGCACTTGAGTCTGGTCCCAGTTAAGGTTACAAGCACACAGACTATGATAACAGCAGGCTGTTCCATGGACTGAAATAAAGGATGCATTTCAAAAGCGGTCATAAATGCCAAAGAATGGTCACACTGCCTTGCTGAACCATTTTACTCGCTTGCAGTTACAGCATGCATTTTAAAACGTTCCCTGAACTCGATTATGTCTTCACTGTGTTTCTGTGAAGCGGGGAGCAATCTGTTCTGGGGCTAAATCAGACCTACTATATATTTTTAAAAATGTCAGAGTGAAGGGGATCGATTCCATTGTGGTTAGGTTGAGTGTTTTAACAACCATAGTCTTGTTCAGAAGAGTCTTGCCAGTATAATGTTAATTAGCACCAGCTGCAATGAAGGTGTTTCAAACATTAGCTTAAAGCCAGATCACCAGTGACAGTCAACATGACAGCATAAACAATTACAATGAAATGGGTCATTTATGCAAATATCACTGTCCCCACCTTAAAAAGGCTTACATACTTATATTCTATCATTACTTAGTCGTTGTGTAACCTCAATAATACTACATACAGCCACTATTTATTTCAGAAAGGCTCAAGCTGTCAAGGATTTGAGGTGTTATTATGATAGAATGTAGCAAAAAAATGAAAAAAATCAAACCCTCTGCAAGCTTTCAAAATCAAACAAAAAAAAAAACCAGTGAGGAGGCTCAAAAAGCAGAAAGTCACATAAGCCAGTTTGAATTCTATCAACGCCTTCATAAAGGGCAGTCTCTGCAGCCTTGCAGTTTGTACTTTCACTGAAAGACTGCACCCTGCCAGCACTTTTAAGACCTTTGTCGTGAGTGAGTTTTTCACTTGTAATATAAAGAGGCACCGCACGCTGTACAAAATGTCAATCCACCACTTTCGCAATACGATGCCCACAGAAAGAAATTCTCGGCCGCCCTCTTGCCACTCGCCGCCAACGTTCATTTAACCCAACTACGGCAATGCAGGCTCCTCAGAAACACAGGACAATGACAAGTAATCTTATTGGCTTAACGGCCCATTGTGGAGCCAATGAGGAACAGCGGTGGCCTTCTCAACAATTTTGTAGTCCATTTGAAATTAAACAAGGACACTGTTTTTTGTCTAGCTCACATGTATGCTCTCTTTGGGAAATGTACATCACTTGCACCTCTTCAGCTCATGGGATCATAACTTGGCCTCCCGTAAAATAAAAAAAATAAAAACAAAACCTATTAGAATCTCAAATCTGAACCCTACACAAGACGTTCCGGTATTTCCCTCCACATCATCTGCAACAATACACACATCACTCAGAGTGACTCCGAACTCTGTGGCAAGCCAGCACTTTGCAGTCAGAGGGACATTTCCCTCCTGCGACATTAGCGACATTAACGGCTGTGGAGCTGGGACATTGAAAAAAAAAGACATCAGAAGCGCTCCTTCCAGCTGCCAAAACCGACATTAAACACCGTCTGTAGTCTCAAAACGAAAGCATTTCATTCAGCTCTGGAGACAAGTAAGAAAGTGAGGGGGCTCTAAGCAGCAGGCTCGAAAAGACAGCACGCAAAACATGCGTGCACAACAGGTTCAGAACCGAATCGCGGCGGAATCACCGTGCTGTCACTCCACGGATAACGATCAATGGCGCAAACATTTAAAATAAGTACAGGGGCACGTGCTAAAGGAACGCCTTCAATAAACACTAGACACGCTCATTAAGCTTATCACGACCCAGCGAGGGAAGGTTCTCAAGCGATCACGTGAGGCACAGTATATGCATTGTGAAAGAGGGAGCTCAGCTGTGGTTTTAAAGATCTGCTAGCGGAACAGTCTTGGTCAAACACAAGGTACTTCCCAAGCTCCTAACTGCAATAATTTGATTAAATTTAAATCAGCATTGTCATTTTGGATTGGATTTTAACATTTAACGTGGGTTTCGCCAAATCAGCCTTTGTCTTGAAGAACAGACTTTTTCAGATGCTTCTGTAGCAAGCTATAGGTATAGCCACTTTCAGGTTTAGAACAACAGTCTGATTCCCTCCACCTACTATACGAAGTTGTCTGCTCGTAACACTTTAACCCACTTTATCATCATATCACATGCAGTCTTTATGAATGAGGCATTTCCAAAGAAAACGACAAAAAAACTGTGCCATTTAATTACTGAGTGCTTAAATTTTGATACAATTTCTCCACGGCACATTACTCTTGGTGGACTGTGATTTTCAGGATCAGAGACCTGGGACGTGCAAGTCTTGCACAGAAATTCTATAGTCAAACTTTCCACATTTCCCCACTGAGCAATTCTAAATTGACCAGCCGTTCTGTACCAAACGTCACAGCACGCAACTGCATGATCGGGCTTGCATTATTAATCAACAGGCATCCGAACGAGGAAAGGTGCTAAATGGTGCAGTCTGGCAGGAAGTGGGTTACACCTGATGAAACCGACAAAAACATTTCTACTGGGATCCAAGTCATTTTGGACAGCCATAATGTAATCTGAGGGGAACAGACAAAAGTGTAGATGGATTACATTGAAAATACTCTTAAAAATCGTCGAGACTTTACTACGAACAAGATACAGTTACGTGAAAATACACCGCTAAATAACTAGCTGCGATACGTCCGTGGACTGTTAACCAGCTTCCTACACAGCAAAGGCATCGCAATAAAGAAAAACCGTGCTTGCTCTTATGCCTGACGGTCGCCACAATCATAATACAAGTCTCGCCGCAATAATCAATACTCTTGGTCTGTAAACAGTAGCTTTGGCTGTTGCTGATTAACTAGACGCAAAGCTAGTCATTAATTGTATGTCTGTATGTATCTACTTAAAATGCACTGCAAACGAGTCTGACGTTCACTTTAGCTTGTTGGTCTTTTGGTAAAGGGGTAACGTTAGCTGGCTAAATAATGTGTTAACTGCTACGGTCTTCAACTGACCTAGCCTGCGTTATAAACCTCGCCAACTCATTGATCTGAGCATACAAAGCCCAATGAGCAACTCGTGTCTTAACGTTATGATACTTTGCAACAAGCAAACTACCATAGCCAACCTTAACATACTTTATGACCATCCCGTAAACTGCCGTCAACTCTGTACATTTTAATCGGTAAATTAGACAAGTCGTCCAAAATAAATCTGTTACCATTACATCACTACCTGGGTACACTATTCAAAAATTGTTAACGTTAGGCTTGCTAACATTAGCCAGTTAGCTACCACAACAAGCATACCATATCTCACTCGCGTTCACCACTCACAGAGATCATTAGGAACTGAGCTAATCTGTAGTCAGTTACAATGAAAATGTCAATCTCCAGTGTCCGAAATTCATGGAACTACGTTGCTAGCTTGCTAGCTACTACGCTAATGTTTAAAAACATGACAGTTAGCATGCTAACACACTTTGCTGGCTAGCCAATACAGTGTAGTGAAACAGAACATAAATGACTGCGCTAGCTAGCTAGCTAGCTGTCCGGGACAAAGCAATGGCAACAAATTACCTTGCTACATACGATGACACAACAACGTGGGTATCTAGCTAACGCTAACCACCTAGATTGTACTGAATATTTTAAAATGGCCATCCCTAAATAACCATCTCGGAAAGGGCTATACACAAAACCCAGGGTTTTCGTGTTTACTGTTGGGCTTGAGCATAACTGGCTAACAGGCTAGCTCACCCGCTCCACAAGGCCATTCGGATCTCAGGAGTAACGTTAGCTACCACACAGAAGCAATGCAACGTTAAAATAAGTGAAAACAGCTAAAGCGCTGCACTATCCTGGGAAAAATAATATTTAACCATACATATTTTATGAAGTTTCGCATTAACACACACAACGGAAAACTGCGATTTCACTGTTGTGTTTATTTTCCCCCCTTTCTGCGGGAAAGAAATATGAGCCCGCTCCCAGTACCGTTCTGTACCCCCGTGCAGAAGCACCACCACCTGGGACCACAATAGCCGTTTTGTCGTTCCTAACCTGCCGTTTTTCACATATCTAAAAAAGAAATTACAATGGGTCTATGAGCGCAAATCGTATGATTTTTATTTGTCGCATTTGGTGTTAATTAATCCTACCTAGTTTGATGAATAGCGGCCAATCGTCTCTCCTTCTGCAGATCTGGTCCTCCTCCCGGCTTCAAAATGGCGCCAATTTGTCTCTGGTTGCACCAATCCAGCCTCCCTACACAGCCAGCAGCAGCGACACAGCACCATCACAAACACGCGTGATTCAAGAAGCCCAAATCCGAAAAAATGGTGCAACAGCGACTCCTGCAGGATTTTTCAAAACATTTTTAATGAGATACGGGTGTAAATTAACTTCGCAGCAAACAACCCGAGAGCAGTTTATTTTGAGGACCACTGCTTTCATGAAAGCATAAAAAAACGACAAAACGATAACATACAACGTGGATAAGAATGACACAATGCCTGTAGTACATTGCGACATGTGACAACACCCACAGTAAAATAGAGCGAACTACGTAAAATTACAGTAGTTACTCTAAAGGAAAGGAATGTGAATTCGGAATGTGTTTATTTTGCACATGGCAGCAATTTTGTTAATTTTGCAACATTTTAGTTTGTTCTGATAGTGGAACATCCATCAACATAATAAAGGGACACAGTCGTGTGTGCAAACGGATCCAACAGTTTGAGAAGAACTGATATTTGTATTTTTTTTTTCTCTTTTTCTTTTGGTAAGCCATTTGAGCCATTTGAACAGTTCAGGCATTTCATTGCCATTTTTTGTAATATGATGAGATTACTAAAATTGTGAAGGAAAGCAGCATCCTCTTTGAATAATTACAATCACAAATCTGCAATTCAGTTGGACATTCAGTTCAGGCATGGACATGCCATTCATGTTTTACACACAATCTGAACAACAATGCTCATTTAAAAAGAGCTTTCCCAGTTTTCTAAATTCTAAATTCTAAAATATTTACTCTAAATTATATACATATGAGAACATAAAAAATATAAGGCTCATGTAAGCAATTTTAAAATGATGAACATGATAATTTTTTTAGCCATTTTAAAATACCGCACTGCTTTACCAGTCATTGATTTGGAGGGGTAAATAAAATAAAAATTCAATATGAAGTTACGTCAGAAACGTCTTGCGTATAACCAGCGATAGCCTGTAAACAGAAACAGCAATAAACATTTAGTACTAAATTAGGTTTTCCTGGGAGCAGCATTTTGTACATGCATAGTCAGCAGAAGTGCACCATTACAGTCTCCCCCTGGTGCAGTTTAGCAGTTTAGGTCAGAATATGTTTTGTAAGGTTGGGAAAGTTGCAATGTGTGTCTCCATTTCATTGCATGCATTGGCGATTTGCCACAGAAAAGCCCATGCAGGCCAGAGGAGAGATACTTTATGAAGTCGAGACACCTAAAAAATTACGTGACCAGAATGTTTTAAGATGGCTATGTTTACCAGAAGAATGGTTCGCAAACATCTTTATTAGTCAAAATATTTGAGACATGAACACTTCTTCAAAGTACCCAGCAGAATTCAATGCTTTCACCACTGACCAAGACCAAACGTTTTTTTTTTTTAATGTACAAAACATTTTAGATGGCCATAACAGCTTGGGAAAAAACAAAAAACTGATTTTACTACAGCTGATATTGTGCGTATATTTCATCACATTGAGAATCAAGTTCAGAATCAACTTCTCCTTTCAGTCAGTGCTCTTTTGAGTTTTAATGAGAGCCACAAAACCTGTCAATGTAAATATAATGCAAATGGTAATAGGATTTTATTTTTCCCCATATATCTTTGGTTATTTACACTGAAAGAAGCATTTTTAGCAAGAGAGAATGGTCAGCTGCTTTGTAATAATTCAGACTGAGTTGGAATGTGTTAAAAACAATGTATCACATAAATATGTAATCTATACTGTACCTGTGGAGGCGTGGAACATTTCTATAAATTTACTGTGAGCAAAAATACAAATATGCAGCGACAGCAGACTGCTTCTCCTTGCAGGCCTCAAGCTCAAGACTCAAGTCTGTAACAGAGGCTCAACGAAGAGCAACCAAAAATAACCCGGCCTGTGGGAAAATGTTAAAAACAGGCTATATGTTCTGTTAAAAAGCATCCTCATATGATTCATGATAAACATAAAGACTAAAAAGCAAAACATTTGGTCAGAAATTCTCAATAACAGAGATAATCTTCTATGAGAGCATCTCATTTCTTTACGAGAAACATATTTGAAACACACACCCGATTACTGGACTGTTTGTCGATCACACAACGACAATCTGGGTGAAAAATATTCAACAGACAGGACTGCGTGGAGCCAAACTAGTATTTAATACTAACATTACAAGGAACAAAAAAATCTTCACAAAAAATCAACAAAAAGTAAAATTTTAATATATACAAATCTTGCCAATATCATGATATACTGAACAATACCATGATATATTGAATAATGTTTGTTTAATAATACAAATCAAAAGATTACCCAAGGCTAAGAGGATCTCCACATGTTGGTGACGTAAAAAGCAGTGCTTTAATTCCTTGTATTAGTATTGCAAATCAAAGCAAACTGTGCAAACAGATAAGGGAGCTTTAAAGTGACTGGGAACCGCAGTAAAGCAAGTGTCTGCACACCTGACAGTCAAACACACCCAGGCCCAACAAAGATTTTTTTAAAAAAGTGTGCAAACAAAGAAGCAAAGTTTTTAAAAATAAAAAAGACCAATTATAAAATAAAAAATAAACTAATTAAAGACTAATTAGTTTAATTACAAGCATCTTTTAATAGTGCAAATCTTTTGGCCAGTTAACCTTTGTTGGAGCATTTGAATCAGTCACCGAGACAAGCCTTTTCAAATGCATTGAGCACACAAAAGGGCACACCAATAGAGTCGACATGCTGTCACTGCTAGTACACTCATGCTCACCTTTAGCAGGAACAAGAGCACTCATCTCACTGTAGTATTAGGGCAGAAACATATCCATGCCCTGTAATAGATAACTGTCCATCCGTAATATATGCAACATTTTAACTGAATCCAGAATAGGCCATTTTGACGTTCTTCACTCAATGCATTTGAAAAAGCCTGTCTCCAATGACGCTATGTGGTATAAGAGAACATTTGCTGGAAACCTCTGGAATATTTAAAAACTGACCTGGCAACAAAATTTATGGAACTCTTGGGTCCCACCCTGAGCAGATGGGCCAAAGGTTTTTTTTTTTTTTGGTAATATACCAAAAGTAGACCCCCCCCCCTTTACCAGAGTCATGGAATTTCAGAAAGCATTAGTTATGCCCTGTAGCAGATTCACTGGCAACACTGACGGGAGCATAGCCGAGTCTAGCGGGTTTATAGTAAATCTCCAGAAATAAAAATCTAAAACTTGTGAAAACCTTTAATCCTTAAACTGTGATGTATTCTCCCCCATTTCTCTTTCACGTTATATAGCAGTTTCAATGAGTTTAACTGCTTCCACAGAATGTAATTTTTTCCTTCAGCAGCATTTTCTGTATGAGGCCCCTTTCGCCTACAGCACACAGATGTATTAGCTTCTCTAGCCCATGTAATCTAGCATGGTTTCCTAAGCTGAGTTAATCAAGACTGCAGTGCCGCCTTGTTTTACACCTCCGTCCCTCTGAATTGTATCTCCTCTTCTACTGTACGCCCTATTGCGCGGCTACATGGCTGTAACGTATGAGATTAATTAGCGACACCCTAAATGGGAAAAACATTTCTCCCCCTCAGCCGCCAAAACCGCAGCCGGCACTAACGAACGTACTCCACCCTCAGAGCACGTCCTCCTGGAACGCTAACGGCCGCTCTTAGCCGAAGATGTCCCTCTGTGTTCCATACGGACCGGCTCTGCGAACGCACTCAGTCTGAGCTGAGAACGAGTCTTCCTACCCCCTGTGTTACAGTACGTGCTGCAGGGAACTGCCTACACACACGCTGACCAGCAGACACAACATCAGACCAATAGACACAGTGCACAGTGATATGCGCACAGGAGACATATTCATACAGAGATTTAACAGCAATGTTTCATGACATAACATGATATCCCTCCATTTGTAATTAATCAGAGAGTTCTCACACATATATGCACTTTTAAAAATTTTTGGTAAGAAACTAATTTGCGGATGTTCCAGGTATCTGGAAAAACAAATGAAAGATTGGAAATTTCTGTATAAATATAGAAAATATGCTGGTGTCTTCATTTAAAAAAAAAAAAAAAAAGTCTAAATTAAACGCAATCCAAATGGCGTAGCGTCGCTACCTCGGCGGGCACTGCGACGGCGGGCACTGAGACGGCGGGCATCGAGACGGCGGGCACCGAGACGGCGGGCGCTGAGACGGCGGGCGCTGCGATGCGCTCTTGTGCGGCGGGTCTTGAGAGCTCAGCACAATGTCCACAGACATGGGCAGCTCAAAGCGATCCCGCATCTGAGCGATCTTATTGGAGGGGACGCCGTGCTTGTTCCTCCTGGGGAAGGGGGGGGGGGGGGGCAGGTGAGGTGGGGGGGGGGAGAAGATCATCAGCTACACCATATGGGCAAGGACCCCTGGCCGTGGACTGACAGTAAAACATTACAATGATCAGCAGTGCATTTCTCCATTTCTCTTATTTTACTCATTTACCAGTAAATGACATCTTTCAGACAGCAAAAGCAAAGCACCAGTAAAGAACCTTACTTCTCCAACTCGAAAGGATCGAACTTCCAGCTGGTGTCAGGCTCATGGAAGTCTATGTTGTATCCCCTCTCTATGGCCTGCAGAGACAGCAGAAAACAGGAAGCCAACAGTTTATTTATTTTATTGTTTATTTTTACAGGGACAGTGCATGATTAAAAAGTAATTGCACCAGAGTTAGCTAGCAGCTAATTTACATCTAGTTACTACTGCAGACATGATGTGCAAATGAATGCCATCTACTCAGATGCACGTGGTGCAGTTCTACATTATTCAGTACAGTTTAAAAAATGCCAACACTGTGTGTACCTTAGTGCAGTTGTGTCATATGTGCCCTATGGCAAAATCAGCTATGAGGCATGCAAATAAGCTGTGGGCTGTATTTAAAAAAGAAAAAAAAGAAAACTTATCACAGTCTCTATAAGCTGCCCTCAATAAAAACATACAAAACAGCATCATGAAATCGCAACAAAATATTCAGTGTAAATTCTGCAACAGAAGTGTGGGAGAACGGCTCACCATTTTCACATAGGGCTTCATCTCCCAGGCTTGGATGTTAGTATTGTCAATAATTACAGGCGAACGGCCATCGTCCATCGCTTCTCTGGCTGTGAGATTAAAAACAAACAGCCGGTGGATGTCAGTACCCATTTCAGTATCTTACGTCATTATTAATATAATTTAAAAATGTTAAAACTTTAGAAGGAGGAATGAAGGGAATAGAAAGAAAGATATGAATAGCAAGGTTAAGATATGGTCTCAGGAAACTGTGATTGTGCTATTAATTATGTAAAGTTCAGATGACACTGCACTGCAATACCTCTGTTCTGGTTCCAGTCGTGCGCATCCCCAATCAGAGAGGCATTGTAGGCGTATCCGTTATCAATGAAGTAATCATCCGTGCTAAGAACCAGTCCGTTGGGACCAGAGGACAGTAATTTCCTACACAAAAAACACAAACTTACACTGCTGACCAATGGATACATTGACTGACCCTGACATAATGAAAAAGAAAATAAAACTGTTGACCAGTTCATTGTCAGTTAAAGACCAAGAAATAAATTATTAGCCCAGTTCCTGTGTCCATAAATTCTTGCATTTGGTGGATCATCACTTAATCATCCACCCACACTTTACAAAATGATTCATGCTAAGGAAACCTATTTATAAACGCATTTTTCTGTCAGCAATTAAATTGCTGGCAATCCACTGATCCAATCTTAATCAAAACATTTTTTATTAACTGAACATGCTTTGATTAAGACAGCATCTGGCATGAGAAACTTGTAAACTATAGCTCTGGTTGACTACTTTGCCTGTGTGAAAGTCACATTGGCAGGAAACATGTTGGTGCATCAGTACTTATAAAAAAATATCAAATGGCTCCCTGAAAATTTCTCAACTGAATGACATTTTCAAGCAGGAGGACCTAAATGGTTTTATTTGTGCTGGTAATTGTACAGCTACCGCTAAAGGGCAAGATGAATTTAAAAAAAAAATGATTCAAATATAAACCTATAATTCAATAAATGTGGTCTAAATAAATAAATAAATAAATGATCAGGTCTCAATTTACCACACTATTTGTTTTACAGAATCAATCAGATGGCATACACTCTGCGGTTGTGATCTCCAAAACAATTACAAATGTCTAAACAAAAAAAAAAGAATATGCAAAGGTCAAGAAATTTATGCCATGGGCGTAGACAAACCAGGAGTTATGAACACTGACCCACAGACACACACACTAACAAAGGGGTCCATTCATTTGTACCCAGACTTGCCCCATAACTGAACACATATTCTGTACTGTATTCTCTCTGGTGCTGCCTGCACAGTGCAATCAAACTCTCTCTAGGTTTCCATGACAACTCACTTGGCCAGTGTGGACTTCCCTGACCCTGGCAACCCCCTCATCAGAATGAGGAGCAGAGGGGGGGTGGGGCGATAGTCGCAGTCGGCGTGTGGCTGCTGGTGCCACTGCTGCTGCGGGTCTGGGTCTGGTTCTGGTTCTGGTCCTGGTTCTGGTCCCGGTTCTGGCCTGTGGTGCTGGCGCCAGTCCGAGTCCATGCAAGGCTGGGGCCAGGCAGTCTCCCCGTACGAGGAGAAACCGTTCCCCCCGTCCTCTCTGCGGCCATCGAAGCCATCGGGAGGGTGTGCAGGAGGACCGCGGTCCTGGGGAGCATCGTAACCACCAAAGCCAAGGAAGGGTGGACACCTGGGGCCCCGAGGAAACTGGGGGGGCTCCCACTGACTTTCACCCTCGGGAGAGTCATAGTATGTGCTCCTTCGGGGCCCGAAACCTGGTGGGGGATGGGGAGGAGGTGGGGGCCCGGGGGGCCTGTAGTACCCAGACCTGTTGAAATTGTGGTACGGGGGCCAGTGGGGACCCCAGAGAGCCTGAGAGTGCTGCCATTGGTCGGAGTAGAAAGGCGGGTCTGGCCCCTGCCAGTCTGGCCCTTGCTGAAAGTTGGGCCGGTGTCTCTTCGGCTGCCAGTGGTCGTCGGGCTCGTACCTGTTCGCATGAGGCCAGCGGTTGTCCCGGTCTTTGGGAAACCTCATCTCCCCACAGGGGGGTGGGTTTTGGGCTTCCCAGGCCTCGTCCGCGTGCTCATCTGCGCAGCCGTCCACGCAGTCCGCCGGTTCAAGCTCCTCCAGTTCTTTGTAGAACTCGCTGAGCTCATTCTCAAAGTTAGCCTTAGGCTTGGGTTTCGCTTTAGGCTTGGGTTTGGCTTTAGATTTCAGTTCCGCTTTAGATTCCGGTTCCTCTTTAGACTCGGGTTTTTGCGGCCGACACAGAGGCCCAATAAAATCTGTGCTGCTAATGCCCAGCTCCTTGATTACGACCCTTCGATCTTTCTGGGCCAACGTCCCATCGCTAAAAAATAGTTTCTCCCCATTCACACCGTCTGCAGAAGGGGCAACATCCACATTTCCTGCAGTGTCACTCTGACCTTGGGTTAGGTATCCGGAAAGGTTGCCGTTAATTCCATAACCGCTGCCATATCCCCGGGCAATTCTCTGATCTGAGACCAAAGCTGACGATCCCCGTTCATTCAGTGAATGTTTACTGATGTCTCCGTCTTCCTTTCCAGAAGTGGACTTACTGGCATCACTTCTGAGCATCTAGACAGAGGATAAGGTAACACATTGATAACATTTTATTTTATATAAAAAAGAAAAGTACACTTTCTCTTGACACAAAACTACTCTACATGCATATACCTGGAAATGCACCTGTTAACGATCAAATACTGATGACTAAGAGACAAGTTGTGGCCTATTCAAAACAATTTTTGACAATCTAGATGATCGTGCAAAAGACCACAGAACGAACTAGAAATGGTTTTAAAAGGTGAAGGCAAAAAAGTGCAAAAAAGACGCTAATTTAAACGCATAACAACAAATCTTCCAGTATTCTACATACGCCAGATGTAAAATCTTAAATGCGAACGTTATAGTATCTCAGAGGCTAAAACGTCTATAGGTCAGAGAACATGGCGAGGTAGTAGGCTATATCATTTTTCGGAACTAATGAATGAGTGAAGACAGATAGGCTAACTTTTTTTTTTAAGGAAAATTGATTTTAGAATGAAATTACGGGTAACACACATTTTTTTATTGGAGTACTGGCAGGAACACACAGGGCTAAGAACTCTTTTTAGTAGTGTTTAAGTAACGGCTGCTTCTGATGAACCCAGCAGAAGCTCTTATTTAGACCGACTTAGACGCAGCGTGTATTTTCACAAACCATCCGTTTATATAGATGTATATTTTACTGAAGCATCTCAGGTAACATTGAGCAGCTCTCTCAGAATAACCATAAGTTAGCAGAAACATTGGCACGCTACATATCATACAATACATTTTGATGCTGATAAAATCATGTTATTTAGCCAACAAGCTAACAGTCGTTAGTAAATAGCTATCAGCATGTGTTGTACTTAGCTAGCTAGCTGAATAACTTTCCAAAATGACTGCATATATCTTCAGCGAATTCATTCTAAACTCATTCTCGGCTGTAGCTAGCTACATGTAAACAGGTCCAGTTCGTGAGCTTACCATAAAACGTTTTAAAGTAGCACATTATTCTTTTTCATAATACACTGCCGGATAGCTGTCCACGCCGGAAGTATTTAGCTGCGTCGTTGTCACGTGAGTACGAGGAACCCTGAAAGGCAAATTACGTCACGCCAGTAGAGTTCAGTTTACCTCTTTCAGTTTAAAAGGTCAGAGGTATTCTGCCACTTTGCAATCACCAATGCTGTCCGCTGTTCCTATATCCCCACAAACAGCAGTAAAAATGCTACGTGCTATCCCAGAGCCTTGAGGTGTTCCATTGGTCTCCAGTTGTAGAGTGATGAACAGCACTGGAGAAATGCAGGTTCATATTTGAAATTTCAAGCTTGAAACTGCCAAATGATCCAACAGGTATTGACTCTCCAGGGCTTTCTGAAGACTGCTGCTGCTGAAATTCTTTGTGTAGTAGTCCCCTAAGAGGTCTTTGCAGGTGTATACGAAAACAACATCTTACAGTTCAGACCCGTCTGAAATTAATAACTGAAAATATAAAATTAAATAAACAGGGTCAATCATGAAACTATGGTTTAGCATATTTTTATTTAACAGTATTTTAAATACAACATATATACATATATTCTAAATTATGAATTTTATTCATACATGTACAGTAAGCGGAAAGGAAAAACAAATCCAGTGTTGTGGAGGATTTAGGCATATTTTCCATTTGACACAATGTAAGCATGTAAATTGCACGTAAGATGAATTTGCCAGTGAGACACTGCAGTTGTCCTTATAGTCAGTGACTCTGGGCAAACTGCCTTTGTTTATCTCCAGCTTAGCTGCTTGTCCACTCAGTACTCTCTTCAGTCTCTCTGTACGCAGCTGCCGTGTAAGTCCGACAGCTTTCAGGCTGCCAGATCCAGTGTGCAGTTTACCCCAGACACAGTGGTTCCCGTGCTTCCCGTGGTCACCTGGACATGCCCGCCTCCTCCTGCCCCCCCAGCCCGTCCAGCAGGGCCTGGGTGTTGATCATGGCCAGCTCCTCGTCATTGACCCATTCGGCCTCCTGAGGGGGAGGGGCACGGCGAGGGGGCGGGGTCGGCAGGGTCGGCGGCACGGCGAGGGTGCGGTGTCGGCGGCGGGGGAGGGGCGGTGTCGGCGGCGGGGGAGGGGCAGGGCGGGGAGTCTCAGACCTCCGCGGGGGATTGAAAGTCTTCTTCAGCGACGGCGAGGCGCTTGTCAGCAGCGGGCTGAGCGGAGGAGGGGACGGGATGCGGGACAGGAAGTCCAGGCCTCGCTTCCTCTTTACGCTTTTGGGGTCCCGGTCCTCTGGAGTGCTCGCTGGTAAAGGGGGCCTCCTGCTCACAGGGGTGAGCAGCCCCGAGCTTCTCACAGACTGCTGGGGGATTTGCCCATTCACCTGCATGCAAAACATTGTTTGCGTGTTAATGCTCCACAAACACAGACTCTGTTGGATATAAGTGAGTGGACACACACATATGCACACACACACACACACATCTTTAATGTTAATCCATCCTATTTGTGCGCCTGTCCCACTGCTGCACTTCCAATTTCAATTTCAATTTGAGAGAGTGAAATCTCTCGCGTGTGTTCTCTGAAGCACATGCAACCAGCCAGCCTTCTTTACTGCGCAGTCCTCCAGCTGAGCTGCGCAGACACAGCGCTGGAGGACTGCGCAGCTGACGCAGCTGACGCAGGCCACAGGACCAGAGCAGTCACTGCTGCACCATGAGGTCCCTCACTGGCTGATGTTATGGGAGGTAAGCACTGCTGGATCACTGGACTCCTGGCTACAGTTCGAGCTGATACGTTCAGCATTTTATTATGGACTGCAGGGCACATCATAGCGCCAAGCACCCGCTCTCCTACTTGCCATTTTTGGAGCTGGACCCAGGTCTCTTGGAGACAGCAGAGCACTCTGGTTGTTTGATGGGATGAAACTGGCGAGCTTCTCTTCCGCCATCTGAAAGAAGCGCTCGTTGCCCTGTTAATGGAGTGACAGACAAACGTGTCAAGGAAGAGCAGGGAAATCATGACCTGACTGCCGTTTACGATAACCTTATGCAATCTTGTGCAAGTCATCCCTAACTCACAAAAAATGGTAAATGAAATAATTTTGTGTCAGGTGCACAATGCAAGTGGTGTAATGTCCTTTTGGAGAAAACAGTCATGAGAGAAATCTGTTCCAATGTGTCGTTTTAGGGGAGGCAGTTGGGGGCTCTGGAGCAGCACCTGTGCGATGCTCCTCAGGTGAGCACAGGCCTCCTGCAGGTGCGGCTCTTTTGGGTTCGTGGAGAAGAGGGCCAGCTCTCCCGCGTACAGGGCAGGTACGGGCACGGGCACAGGGGTCCGGTGCCCGGGCTGCAGGTTACTCAGCGCCAGCAGGGCCCGAGGCTTCACCACCTCCTCCAGGGCCAGCTGTGCCAGGCTGGCGCCGATCCGCACGGACGCAAAGTCCTGATGCCCGTCCGCCAGGTACAGCACGGGAGAGGGGCCTGCATGGAGGGCGGATCAGTCATCTCCACACCAACCACACCTCACCCACACAATTACAATACATGCCAAAGAATGGACATGAGGGAACAGAACATTCTAGAGAGAAATGAGAGAAAAATGAGTATATGACAGAGAGGGAAAGGGGAATAAATGGCAAGACAGGCAGGAAAACGGAATAAAGTGGGGGAGGGGAGAGGTAGGGTCTGAGCACTAATCTAACGCATGGCTTGATTGTGCAGTACATTGTTGTGTTGACTGCTGATGAATGCAGCTTTGTTGTGGTCAACACCAAAACTGCACCCTAACCACAGCTTTCTGTAGCATGCGCTCTCTCAGCCAAACTGTCAGGAATCTATGGAAACCTGCAGAAATGACCGTTGGACATGTGCAGGTATGCCACTACGCCCATTTGTCTATTTTATGCCCATTGGTCCACATAGCAGTGATTCTGCACCATCTCTACCAGTTTAACACACACTGCTCTGAATATAGCGAAGACTCGTGAGCCCGTGTGGTACTCACCGTGTCGGTCAGTGATGGAGACGACATACCCCACCACGTCCACCTCTCCACACAGCGGACGGAAACCCGCACCCCGAACAGCCCTGAAGCTCCAGGACACCCGGGGCTGGAACAGCTCAGGCAGGGATTCTGGAGGGGCCTTTCAAGGGAGACAATGACATTAAAATTCTGGACCATCGGAGTCTCATCAGATCTGAAAGAAAAGGCCCACTCAAACTGCGCAAGTGTGCACAGCTGTCTCAAGAGGCGCAGAAGCAAAGATCAAATGCCTGAAGTGTTAGCCTTCCTTCAGCAAATGGCAAATAATTCATAACCACCAGAAATACACACGTCACACGTCAAAAAGGGTTTCAAACAAAAAATTCAACCAATATTGGACTACAGAATATGCAAATTTATAGTGGCTTCTAAAATTGGTCCACATAATTGCACACATCACCATTTATATAAATTACTGTTCAAAATGTTCATGCTGCAAATGCTCAAAATTCCGATCAATTAAGTTAAATGGCTGCAGGTGGCCTGGGCAATGTTTCCATGAATATCTTTCCATATTTAATTAAAATATTATAATAATAATGATACATTTCTTCAAAACATTTAGCATTCAAAGCAGATTTTCCCCCCTTCATTTGGACAGGGAACATCCTGCATCTCTTCCCCAAACACATTCACTGAGTGTACTTCCTGCAGGGAGCCACTCCCGGTACCTGAATGTGCTGGAACTGCGTTTTCTTGGTGCCGGTGAGCTGGACGGCAGCCCTGTCGGCCTGTTTCTTGCCCCAGGACGTGGCCAGCTGGTAAACCCTGTACCTGCACCCCTCCCTCAGCAGGGGGCGCAGCTCAGCCGGGGGGCGCCAGATGCTCAGGAGGTACACTGGAGAGACGGGAGGGTGGGGGTCACGGGCGTGGCCTTTAGGTACGCGCCTGAGCGTCGTCCTAGTTTCGGAAGTACTGCGGTAACTAACGGTAACGAGGAGGAAGTGACACGGCGCGAGCTCACCGCTGCCGCTCCGCCGGTCCCTGGAGTCGCAGACGCTCAGCTTCCACACGGGGGTGACGTCCCGGTCGGGGCAGCCCCCCTCGCCCTCCTGCGCCTCCGCCAGGGCCTGCCGAAAACGCTCCTGCAGCCGCGCCTGCCTCTCCTGCCCCAGAGACTCCCTGTAGCTGCTGAGGACGGCCAACTGCTGCTCATTCAGACAAGACTGGAAAACACACACGCACACACACCCGCACACACACCCGCACACACACACGCACACACACACGCACACACACAAATACACACACACACAGATACATACACATACACACGCACACACACGCGCACACACACAAATACACACACACACACACACACAGATACATACACATACACACGCACACACACGCGCACATACACACACACGCGCACACACACACACAGATACATACACATACACACACACACACACATACACAACACATACGTACACACATATACATATACACACATACACACAGGACACACACACATATACATACACACACACACACACACACACATACGCACACGCACATACATACACGCGCACACACACACACACACACGCGCGCACACACACACACACACACACACACACACGTATCGACAGGGTAAACTTTCTCAGAGAACAACTCTCAGGTGCAAATCAAAGCTGTGCAGCTTTCAACAGGCTTAAACACCGTTCCCCAGTTTTATCTGAAGTTCTGCACTCAGTCAAACCGCCCCAGGCTGTTTCTTTGGCGTTCTTCACATGAAAGGTTAATGATATTACCATGGAAACAGTGAGCAGTAGCATCACAGATAAACACCGAGCTTCTGGGGAATTTTTAAAAAGATACACAAGTAGTACCATCTGGCATTGGGAACAAACATGATCCTAGTGTACGTACAGTGTGTTTGAAGTTCCTAGCATGAAGAGAAAAGCAAATACATGCTCACAGAACCGTTTCTCAATTACAACTAAAGCAGAACGCTTTGATCCGCTTTCAAAGTTCTCCGAAACACAGACAGGACTGCATCATGTGCCAGTCTGCGAGCCTGTGAGTCCTTCACCTCCAGGTGAACGGGGTCAGTCTCCACGGCCTCGTGCAGCTCCTCCCCGTCCTGCAGCGCCTCGATCTCCTGCCGAGTCAGCCTTCGCCTCCTGCTTCCGGCTTTGGTCTTCGCTGTGGGGGAAAAAAGCCTCATTGCTCCTCCTGTAGTACATTCGTGCCCTTCTGTTCTGTACGGAGGTAATGGCACTGGATTTTGGTTTTCGGTGAGGGGGTTACGTACCCTCCTGCTCCCTCTCAAACTGGGCCTGAACCCTGCTGAACAGGGCCTCCATGGCCTTGTGCCTGCGGTCGCCGTGCCTCCTGGCCTCCCGTTCTTCAGAGCGCTCGCTACGGAACACAAAGACCCCGCCCGGCTTCTTCTCCATCCACTGCCAGAGAAATGAACCAATTAACCAATTAATTTAAAAATGAAAAAAAAAATACACACACCTCGAGAAAGCTATGTTGAAATTAATAATCTTTTTATAATAATAAAACTAGCCAAAACACGGAAGGGGGGTTTAGACTGAGGACGAAAAAAGGCCTACATAGCATAGGTTCTGCAAAAACATCTTACAAAGACTGCAGAGAGAAAATAGAGCTTTAAATGTTTGAATCTCTGGCATGTTCAAAACATGTAAATCATTTTGGTATCTAGCCTTTGCGAGCAGGCAAAGACTTCACGACTCAAAGGCCTTCAGGTGCCTGAAAGGCTAGCTTTGAGCAGTTTTTACTGAGGGAAGTAAAATGGACATGCCTGGGTTGGGTAGCTTCTTAACACCACTATGTCCACACAGCCAACCAGGCCCCCGTTGCAGTACAGGGAGGAGAGGGGCAGCTGGAAAGGTCGAGGGTCGTGGTGGAAGCCCAGCTTGGCGTCCCAACGAGCCGGCCTGGTGCTGTTGGCAGAAATCTGAGAGCAGAGAGGTAGAGAGGCCAGCCGGTTTAATCTTGAGGGCTTGCGCTGGCTTTACCAGGCACACAGAGAGCATGGCGTTGACCTCGGGTGACCCCTCACCTTCAGCATGAGCGATTCGGGGGCCTCCAGCGGGGAGCAGGCGTCCTGGGACCCCACCAGCTCGGCCCCATGGGTCACCACCTTCCTGCCGACCGCCAGCCGGCCCTGGAGCAGCATGGCGGTCAGCGGGGCGTCCAGCAGGACCTTGATGGCGTACCAGCCGTCCGTCACCCAGATCACCCCGCCGGGCTGGCCGCCCGCCTTGGCACCAGAACCGGGGGAGGTCCTGCTCTCGGGCTGGACCGGCGCGGCAGGGGCAGGGCCGGTGGAGACGACGCCACACACGCAAAGCACCATGGTCTTCGCCGGCGTGTCGTCCCTTTCCATGATCTTCCTCAGAGCCGACCTCCGACTCCGGTCCACCTCCACATCGTACCTGAACGCCACACAAGGCTGGATTCACTGGCCCAACTGCAGAAGCGCTAGTTTCACTGTTGCTCGGTATGTAATTTCACGGTTTGTATTCAAATGGAATCTGTCAGATGTACCTGTATTTCAGCTGCAGCAGCACCTGCTCTGGGGTCAGGCAGTGACCGCCCATCACTGACGGGAAGGCCCGCTCCATGGAGGCCCGTTTCCAGACCACCCACCGGTAGTGATTGTACAGCCAGCCCTCGCTGATCAGTTTGGGGTCAACCCCTGGGGTGTCGCACAGGGCCCTGTGGAAGAGGTGGGATGTGATAAAAAAGAAAATGCACTGTCCAATGTGCCAGGCTGAATCTGCAACAAGAACGCTCATTTTAACACTGTGCTCCACAGGGAATACTGTCAGAAAACCTCAGATTCAGTCACAGTACTGAACAAAATACTGAATGTCAGAAGACCTAAATTACAATATAACATTTTATATTGTACAAATAATATAATATAATATAATATAATATAATATAATCACTGCTTGCAATGACAACGTCCCTTTAATACTTGGGCTTCCACACCCATTTTACTTTTATTTTAATTAATTAAAAGGTCATTCCATTTTGAGGCTCTTTCTCACTCTTCTGAGTGCTGCCATAAGGACTTCCTCCAGCTGGACTGAGCGCATTAGCTCACAGCGCCTGAAGCTTTAAAAACGCACACCTGTAGAACTCCTCCTTCCCCGCCGTGCCGTCGTTGCCGGGGATGAGCCGGCCCCCGTCGGCCAGCTGGACCCCGCCCCCGGCCGCCAGCACCTCCTCCCTGAAGAAGTCCCCGCAGCGGAAGCGGAACGACTCCGCACTGTCGCTGCTGATCTGGGACACCCCGAGGGGGACGCCACACGCGTAGAGCTGGGGAGGAGAGGGGAACAATAACACTCATACAAAATAATATTAAATAATACGCTGTACGAAATGAATACTGTACCTTATCGAACCTGTGTTTTTTAGTTGTTCCAATGACCATGATACGCACTTTTGTACGTCGCTTTGGATAAAAGCGTCTGCTAAATAAATAAATGTAAATGTAATAATATTATAAAAATACCATTAGACACAAAGAGCAAGGCGTCGTCCCACAGTAAGTTAGTCAAAAATGGCTTTTTTTAGTGGGTGGTGAGGGTTTGTAACTAAAGCAGTGAGTGGAGAGAGAGTTTTAAATGTGTGGGCACCTCTTTCGGGGTGTGGAGACCGGGGCACCGCCCCCCTACAGCGCTCCTCAGAGGCACCCTGGCCACCCCGGAGGTCTTGGCCAGGAGCAGGCTCCCCGGCTGGGGCCGGATGGCCTGCCGCCTCTTCTTCCTGATCCGCATGTCCTGCAGGTCCCGAGCCAGCTGCAGGTTCTGCAGCGTCTGCACGTCTGCAAACAGCCAGCAGGAGTGCCCATGAGCAGAGCTTACCATGCAGACTTTACCAGGTCCACCCACAAACCATAGCATAGACACTGCATTACATATCTGTCACATAAAGCACCTGGATTTGCCACTTGCATTTGCAACTGCAGAACACTTCAGGGCATGTCATCGTCAACAATGAGTATTTTACATTTCAGGAAATTAATTATGAGTTCCTCAACAGCACCAGCTGAACCCCTTGTCGGAACCCATGCTGGGGATACCTGAGCTGCCGGCCTCCTGGTGTCCAGGTGAGGGAGGTGCGGGTGTGGGCTCCTCTGGTTCTGCTTCCCTTCCTGCAGGGGTGTTTGGGGTGACAGGGCCCTGCCCGCTGTGGGCACCACCACGGGCGCTGTGTGGTGTGGCACGGTGGGTGCCCGATTCCTGACCGGACATCTTCTCCACACTGCCTGGATCTGGATTGGAGGCGGAACCTGCCGATTTCCTAAAAGGAGGAACAAACACAGCCGGCGGAGGGGGAGTCCCAGGCCGGCTGGACGACGGCTGCCCGGGGCCCTGTCCCAGGGGGTTACCATTGGGCTGGGTTTTCCTGAAGGGGGGCGCAAAGGTACTGGGAGGCCTTCTGGACTCCGCTGGCAGACTGGTTCCCTGGACCTCGGGCTTGGGACCCTTCCGAAAAGGGGGCACAAACACCACACCCCTGGGATTCACTGGCTTGCTGTCCTGAAGGAAGGAGCCTGCGACGACGACCTGTGGCTCTGTTGTTCTGTGCCTCTGCTCCAGGATGCCCTTCTTATCCCTGTCCATGAAATAATCACCAAAAATGTGTTAGCCACAGAAAAAAAGAAATATTCATGATTTCTCTTTATCAGTTTGAGACATACCCAGGAGGATGAGTGATGTTAGGTTGAAGCGGCACACCGTATCTGAAGATTCTCCTCTCTAACGTCACTGAAAAAAACAGGGACAAAAACATACTTTAAATCAACTGCCAAAATGCAAATAGAGTTGGCAATTCCATTAAATAGTGAAGATGAAGGAGTTAAATAAATGGCTTTAACACCATTTGGGCTGCTCTTCACAGGAGTCCGCACGGGCCGCTGATCACTGTCTGATGTCTGGTCAAAGTCCGCCAGGAGCCGTCTTTTGAGAGGAGGTTGGTCTGTTGGGAAAATAAAGCTGTGATTTGAACATGCATGAACTTGATGTCCCCCTGCTGGCAAAGGGCAGTAATAATTTATTCATTTTATAATACACCAGTTCCTTTGCCACAGAACACATTTTGAACTGAAAAAAATGTAAAATAAATAAATAAACATCCTACCTGGAAAGTCTGAGTCCTCTGATTGGAGCCTTTTTCCACGCCCTCGGGTCCCCTCGGCCTCAGTCACGGCTGAACTCGGTGGGAGAGACGTCCTCCCCGGGGCCTCCTGGAGGCCCTGCTCGGCCAGGTCCTCATCCTCCAGCAGGGCCCTGGTGCACGCCATGGCCTCCTGCTCCAGGTACCTCTGCTGGGTGTCCGTGTAGCTGCTCAGCCCCGGCGAGCGCAGGTGCGGCGAGGAGCACCGCCGGGTCTCGCAGTCCGCCGTCTCCACGGCAGCCCTCCCCGGCGCAGAGCGTTCCTGGGAGGGGGCGGAGCCACCGGGCCACAC
Source organism: Anguilla pacifica (assembly GCA_039654925.1). Lineage (NCBI taxonomy): Eukaryota > Metazoa > Chordata > Actinopteri > Anguilliformes > Anguillidae > Anguilla > Anguilla pacifica. The sequence goes on from CM077295.1 coordinate 44,922,351, forward strand.
GGGCGCCTTTCCGTTCTCTCGAGCGCTTTGGCGATCCGCGGCTTGGCCTTGGCTTAGCGGTCCTTGAGGGAGGTGCTTGCAGCTGCTTGGTACAACAAAATTCTCAATTCTGTCAGATTCCGCAGGCAAAAGATTTGTGCTTGGAAGAACCATTTCAGAGACGGACACGGTCTTCTCATCAACTGCGTTGATGCCAGGAGTAGTTTTATCCGGATTACGATGGGAAGAACTTCTTTTATTTTTTATAGGATCCACCTTCATTTCTTCACCAAATACCTGGTCCAAACTATCACAGTCTCTGAATTTAGCCTTTGCTTCCTCAAGAGCCTGGACTGAAACAGATACCCGATTACCTCTGGCTGTGCTGAAACCAGAAGCACGCTTCCCTGTATTATTGTATGAGCCACCTTTCACTTTTAAATCCTTTCCTCGATTCTCTACTGTCATTTCATCATTGGAGCAGTCTTGTAATGAGACCTCCATTTCACAAACGTTCTTCACGGAAGTGGACAGCCCCTTCCCGCTACCTATGCCCGTACCACACCCGCTTTCACACGGAGGGTTCGGAACTGAACTAGATTTGCATTCCATTTTGAGAAGTCTTCCAGGTTCCCCACTTTCAACATCACAGCATTCACTAAGAAGTGCCTTAGCTTTCAGAAGGGCCTTCTCGGACACAGACACCCCTTTACCACTTGCAGTGCTGAAGCCACAATTACGGTTCGTAAAATCCCTTTTATGGGTACGTGTGGAATTCTCCCTTAGGGTTTCCGCTTCCACTTCACCAAGTTCAGGCAAAGTAGCGTCACCGCAGTCCGCGAATCGAGCCTTCGCCTCCTGAAGGGCCTTGAGGGAAACGGACACCTCTTTACCGCTGGCCGTGCTAAAGCCACAACCGTTTTTGCGCCGAGGATCCGGAGTTGAACCCGCCATAAATTCCAGTCTCTCCGATTCCACGTGGGGTTTCTCGTCACATTCCTTCAGAAGAGCATTTGCCCTCAGGAGGGCCTTCTCGGATACAGACACCCTCTTGCCACCAGCAGAGCTGAACCCGCAGTTAACTTTCCCAAAATTACTGTTCAGTTCAAAGGACTTTTCATTTGTATTCCCCTCTTTTGGTCCACAAGTGGTTGCACAGTCCACAATGCCATCACTGTTTTTAAACATGTCCTTCACTTCAAGAAGAGCCTTTGCTGAAATGGACACGCCTTTACCACCGGCAGAGATGAATCCAGAACTGGTCGCCGTCGGATTCATCGGGTCGCCTCTGGTTCCCCCACTGACACCCTCTCCTCTTACTGCCCCGGTAATTCCACACTCTGGTCTATCATCACAATTCTGAAACATGGCCTTTGCCTGCTCAAGGGCATTTGGTGTAATGGCCACACTTTTTCCACTCGCAGTCCTAAAACCACCACTGTTTCCACCCAGATGACTGTCAGAGGAAACATGCCCATTACTCAACCTGGAGGCGTTCCCAGGTTCGGGAGTTTTCATTTCTGAACACTCATTAAGAAGAAACTGAGCATACTGAAGAGATTTCTTGGACACGGTTACCTTCTTACCACCAGCAGTGCTGAAGCCACAATTACCTTGAATGTTGGAAGTTGAAATACTACCGCTGCCTTCATCTGAAACGGCTGCCATCTGGCATGATCCAGAGATACGACCACATTTGTTTGAGGTGGTTTCCAGGAGCGTTTTTTCAGCCGAGCACAATTTGTTTGCACACGGTGTGCTACAGCCTACGCTGCTTTCACTGCCCATGTTAGGAGTTTCTGCTCTTGAGAAGTCTTCTTGCACAGAGGTCACATCAATCTCCTTTTCTACATGTATGGCATCAGGTTCGTCAGCACCGTAATCAGCAGCAGATGTTCTCTGCTCAGCACCATTCTCACTCTCGCATTTCTCAGAAATGTTCTTTGCTTTGTCTGTAGTGTAAGCAGACTTGTCTGGTTGTTCTTTGTTTTCAGACACAGCATTCCACCCCTCTTGCTCACCTCCACGGAAGCCTCGCCCTTGCGTGGTTTCCAGATTCTCCCCTAAATCTGCAAACATCTCCCTCGCTTTCCTCAAAAGCCCCTCCGAGACATTTACGGCAGTCCCTCTGGCGGTTTTGAAACCCGCGCCATGCTTGTTGCTCATGCTACTGGGCTGGTCGTGAGAAATTTCCAGCTTTTTACCCGTGTCTCCCTGAAGACCGCCTTTTGAACAAACAGCCCTCGGTTGCTTTAAAATGGCGTTGGCCGTGCCAACCTTTTCTTCCTCTGCTGAACTAAGGGCAGGTGATGGAGGTGGGCGTTCATCTAACCTTAAATCAGTGCCTACTCCATTCGGTGCACAGGGATCTAAATCTCTTGGCAAAGTAGTACCTGCAACTTCTAAATTGTTTTTGACAGTTGGCAATTGAAAAGAGGAACAAACATGGGGAGGGTGAGGCTCTCCAGAAGGGAGATTTAATTCAGAAATGGCACCGTCTTCCTGAATCGCTTGCGTATTTCCAGATGACACACCCACTTTTAAACTTCTTCCACCTGGGCTTACTGCTCCTGATGAACGGCCAGTCTTCTTGATGCAGTGGCTCTGGTTCATAACATTACTCCTTGGAGTGTTAAATGTCACATGGGCGCCTGGAATGTTTCTGGCTCTTGGCACCTCGGTGACAGCAGCATTTAAATGAGATGGATCTGTACTCTTGTCACGACGCACAGAGTTCGGCGATGGAACGCAACCAACATCCAAGTCATCAAAAACCTTTGAAGCCCTTTGAAGAACTTCCCTTGACACAGCAATTTTCTTTCCACTTGCAGAAGAAAAAGCTACAAAGCTTCCTGAATCATAATTATTCTTAGGGACCAACGATGCACTTGGGTCCTCAGTGTATTTTGTGACCTTTGCATTCTTATCAGTAAAGTCATAACTCAATACTTCCACAGGTTTGGATTTATGGCTGGAGTCCTGTCGATTTTGCTTGTGGTAAGAACTGGCAAATAATTTCTCAGGCATAATCGTATCAGCCGGTAGTTTTCTAGAACCCTGCCGCTCACACTCAGAGCTGAAACTATCATCAAAGTCGATGCCCGTTAGGAAATCGGGATCTACCTCCTTATCACAAGGACGATTACAGATGACTTCATCCGAGCCAGCTGAAGATGAGATCGCCTGCTTAAACTGCGTGAACTCAAACTGGCTGCTGGCATCCTCTAAAAGGCTGCACAGCTCCGTGACGTCAGCTCTCTGTGAGGCCGTCAGACACCCGTAGGGCTCGGAGCCTTTCGGCTCAGAGGACGGCCGGATGCGCAAGGGTGTGGCCATCAGTCCCGCCGAACTTTTAGACGATGTTCCAGTGTCTGCTTCAGCTTCACCCACGGCGTCAAAATCAGCGCGGCTGGTTCTGGCGGAAACTTCCAAGAGCTTCTCGTCTTCAATATCTTTGAACAGCCGCTTGGCTTTCAGCAGATTCGCAGAGGACAAACGTATCGTGCCGTTGGAGGCCGTTTTGAAGCCGACAAAACCAGGATTTGGAGAACTGCCCTGGGGAGAACTCAGGGAATCGTGGGGGGAACACACTTTTCTCAGCGATGCACACTGCCAACTTGCAGCCGCATTACCAACTAAAGAGCTCTTGGCCCCGTTGTAATGACTCTTCTGAGTCCGTTCTGTAGATTCAGACATTTGAGGCTTTCCCTTAGAAACGGACGATTTAATCCTACTACCCTCTGCACCCTCATCAAGCAACGCCTTTGCCCTCTGCATGGCTTCCAGAGACAGAGGAATTCTTCTGTTGCTGGCCGTTTTAAAGCCCACAGGTGCACGAATCTCAGCTACTTCCCTGGAGCTGGAAATGTGTCCGATGTCGGACGACCCATGAAGCTGTGTGGCATCCGACCAGGTGGTGTGGTAGCCGCTGTCTCGCCTCTGGCTTTCACACGTCATGCGCGTTATGTCGGTCGCACGGAGAAGGCCGCTCGTTTCAGCGGCCTGAGTGCATTCGGTAAGGACCGCAGTGCCGTGACTGGGACAGTCGACAATGTCACGGTCACGGGGATCGTCGGCACATCCAGGCTTTTCTGTCGGTACGGGAGCGGAAGGTCGACTCGGCTGTTTAGATCCCATTACGGAGTGGCATGCTGTTGCTGAGAAACGGGTGTCAGTATCACGGCCAAGAGCGTCAGCACTGCCGCTGGGTGCTCTGCCAGGATTCCACTCTTGGCTGTAATCCTCTGCACTGGCAGCGCACAGCAGAGGCATGTAATCCAGCCCACTTTCCACTTCATTCGATGCTGTAGGGACTACCGCCATACTTGCGTCGCTAGCTTGTTCACAAAGTTTTTTACATTCCGATTTGTCTTTGGTGACATTGTCACTGCGATGCAACGCCTTTACGCTGGACACCACAGTGTCTGTGCTCCTATTCAACGACTCACCTTGAAAACAATACAAAAAGAGAAATAAAAACACCTATGCAAAATATAATGCATTGAACTTAAGCAGAAATACTTAAGATTGAAGAATTAAACCCTTACCTGGAAATGGAACGGTTGGCGTGGAAACTGATTGACTATGGTCACTATGGTTATGTTTTGCTTGCACAGGGAGTTGTGGGCTCTGAAGAGAATACACAAATTTCCGGGGAGGTCTCCTGGTGGAGGTGACTGCAGGACAGCCTTCCAGGGATGACCCCGGCAACAGCAACTCGCCTGGCCGGAGGACAAGCACACTGCCCTGCATCTCAGTACTGCATACATTAATCCCTGGGCTGCTTGCCGGCACTGTACATTTACCAGGGTCTGACTGGGGAAACGAGGGGTTCAGTGGCAGCGCAGTTGGCCAGGAGTCCTCAGGTCTCATGCTCTTCGAAGGCTCTGCCCTTTGCTGTGGAAAATCCGAATGCAAGGGGCCTATATTCTTTCCCTGAGTGTTAGCCACATTTGTAGGGAGGACAGTATCCCACTGTGCACTTGTACCCCCTGGCACCATAATGTCTTTAGAATCACCTTTAGAAGCTGGTCTTTCCAGCTGAGCTGCATCTGCCGGCCTATCAGACAGCTCCTCAGCGGCCGGTGCAGTGCCCCCGTCTGAGGATGAAGGCACAGCACAGAAATTGGTTCCCGCGCTAGTGCTCGAGGTGTCAGGCAAAGTAAACGGTGTCCACTGGGTGACGCCACAGTCCATTGCCTCTGGGGAATTGCCGTTATGAAAGGCGAAGGTGTCCGCGACGCGTTCTGCTCGGCCGGCCATTTTGGCAGGGTCCTCAGGACGTCCGTTCTCCAATGCTGGGGGAGGAGGCGTCAGCGCCGCTGCCTTGGCCGAGCAGGCCTGCCTCCTCCTGCTGCTCCTCTCCTGGGCCTTCACCCTCCGCAGCGCCGAGCCGCCGTTACTGAAGAAGATGGACAGGACCTCTTCAGCTCCATCGAGCACGTTCGCCACGGTGCTGCGCACTTCTCCGTCCTGGATGGCGTCAGGCAGTGTCTGCTTCCACAAACCGTCCCGCGTGTCTGCCGAGGGGAGCTCCCGGCAATCGCTCCCTTTCACCAGGCCACCCAACCGGCTATCTGCTCCTGTTGATGCAATGCAACGAGAAAGTTTTACTCCAAATGCTAAGCTCCATCCCATGGAAATCAAAACGCATTTACAAAAGTGAAATGAAACAGGCAGTGAGACGTGTACATGGCATATTATACAGAGCATTGTATACACACCAGGCTTTTCGCTAAAAATATCCAAGCATGGCAGCCTGCATGGGGAACGAGGTGTTCAGACTGCCTGCTAATGAAAAGGGCAGTGCGAAATGTGTCTTTTCACACAAGCAAAATGCACCCCCAGGCTTATCGCAAAGAGAAAGAATTTCCGGAGTGTGGCTTATCTCAATTTAGAAGCTTGCGTTCTTTGTTTTGGTCGTTTATTAATTTACTTGCAATGCCACTACACAAAGCCCACACTTGTAGCATCATTAAACTGTACATTATTTTGCATCTTCTGAGTCAGCACAAAACAAACCATTGTTATGCCGGGTGCCACTAGACATCTTTGAACCACAAAATTCAATTACAACCGCCCAGATGGAAAATGCAAGAATTGTATTTTTCAGCATGAAAATATAGAGGAGCATAAGTCATCTGATAACATCCCCCATTTTAGGACCAGAAAACCCCAACGGCTAAAAAAGGCCACAGCCAAGATATGAATATTGCCTTATTAAAAACCGCTGGGAAAAAAATGATACCACAAAGATATGACTGTTGCCCTATGAAAACCATTGAAACAGAGGTCCGACTCTTCCTCCATAGCTAAACATGCAATATTTCATATTATAAATGGCAGAACAAATTGGGCACCTCAAGCAGCTTCAAAATTTAGGCCTCATAAAAACGCAGGGAAACTTTATTAGTCACAGAGAAAGCCACTCACCAGAAGGCTGACCAAACAAGCCCTCGGGCTTTTCAGTGATCTCAGTCATTCGGGACACTTTTGACATGGAGGGGAACAGCTCTCGCACAAGCTGAATTAGGAAAAAGGCATTAGGGAAGTTTGAGGCATCAGGCAATAAGACACAAAGCAATAGCCGTGAAATTGAGTTAAACCGTGCTCCCTACACAGCTGTACACTACAAATTTCTATCATGAAGGATTGTGCTTATGCCTTTAGTCCGGGGATAATATATCCACTATTACCTTCACATTTTTCTTTTAATATACAAGGATAAAACACTGAAGATTCCAAAGCACAATCACATAACACCACCATGTATGCATCTGAAATGTATTCATTAAGATTCAATACAAAGATATTCAAATAGGAATATTCAATGAATCACATACCTTAATTAAAGATTACAAATTAAGAACTACTCATTCAAGCTATAATGTGACCATTATGCAACACCTATAATGTACTGTACAGTAGTTTCAATGTCAGCAGCATTATAATGAAGTAACACTGTAACATTATAACTCAATGCCATCTCCCTCCTGTTTTTGGTGAAGTTTTCCCCATCCTGATGAAAACAGCACATTCATTAATACAATAATACTTTTCATTTTGCGCAGAACCGGCCTCCGGTATCAACTCACAATAACACGTTTGTCTCCGGAGGGGCTGACTGGACCGGCTTTGTCCTCCTCCTTAGCTGCAGAGCAGGGGGAAACAAACATGGTGAGCCAGCAAAAAAAAAAAAAAAAAGAAAATGTTTCAACGCGGAAAGGACAAACCCTACTTCCTCCTTACCCAAAATTATGGTGGGGGACATGACGGGAGGGGTGTTGAGAGAGCTGGTCCAGGACACGTCAGGGTCTAACTGCGCGCCCAGGCTTTCAGATATGCTTTTGCATGAGACGGCCTGAAAACAAATACCATACAAAAAAAAAGGAAACCACGCCATGATGGCTCAATTATTAGGCAACCTGTTAATTATGACTTTGACCGATGAGAAATACAAGATTTATGTTAAACTAAAATAAGTGAGAAAATTGGCATGAGGTAAAAATATATTATTCCTGTACTTACAGCCCGGCTTTTCGGAATGTTCAGCAGTGCTGGATTGAAGAGGGAGAAAAATTATTAATGGGAGGAAGAAGTTACTGAACTTCTAAATTAACTATATACGACTAGAATAAAGAAAAGACTACAAAAACTACAATCCCAGCTGTTTACATTTAGGAGATCAGAAAACTTACCAAAATCATCCGCAGCCAGACTTGTATTGCCAAGTTTATCAGCAGTTCGGCTGAAAAATAAAAATCAATAAATAAAAAATAATTATTTATGTTATGTTCAACAGGACGGAGAGTAGTACAGTGGGTAAGGAACTGGGCTTGTAACTGGGCTTGTAACCGAAAGGTCGCAGGTTCGATTCCCGGGTAAGGACACTGCCGTTGTACCCTTGAGCAAGGTACTTTACCTGCATTGCTTCAGTATATATCCAGCTGTATAAATGGATACAACGTAAAATGCTATGTAAAAAGTTGTGTAAGTCGCTCTGGATAAGAGCGTCTGCTAAATGCCTGTAATGTAATGTAATGTAACATACTGACCACAACATGGACTACATTTTCGGTAGCCAACCTTCTCTGCTTTGTGTTAAAATAACAACATTCATTGTAGCTGTATACTATGTTCATATTGTGTCAAAATAGAATGGTGCAACATGTACGGTCTTCCTTCAACAGACACAAGGCAGAGACTATATTACCTGTTTTTAGCAGATCCAAAGAAACACATGCTTGTGTCCACCCATGGTAATGTTTTTGATCCTCCAGCAGCTCCTGTGCATTTTAGAAAAAAATCTGTATGAGCAAATTGAACTTTGTAGTCTAGCTACAGATAATTGTCTAAATGTACATTTAAAGCCATCTGGCTGTCAGATAAGTCTGCAAGTATCTACAACGGAGGTAACCAACCCTGTTCCTAGACAGCTACCATCCTGCAGATTTTTACTCCAACCCTAACAAATCACACCTCATTCAGCTAGAGATCTCGTTATGCTGCTAATTAGTGGAATCAGGTGATTCAAAATTAGGGTTGAAATGATAACCTAAAGGACGGTAGATCTCCAGCAACTGAGTTGGTTACCACTGATCTAAAATATTTTTTTTAATTATTTATTTTTAAATATCATTTATTGGACTTTCTGGGCCAACAGGAAATTGATATAATATCATTAATCATTAAGTCAACTACTCCGTTAAGTTGCAATAACTGTGTTGCAAAAGAGTCGGTCGTCAAACTCCAGTCCAGGAGGCCCCTAGTGTCTGCTGGTTTTCAGAGCGTTTCAGCAGGAGTGATTAAGCCAGGGGTGTCCAATCTTATCCAAAAAGGGCCGGTGTGGTTGCAGGTTTTTGTTTTAGCCCAGCACTACGGACCTGTTCCAACTAATTATCTAATCGTGGTCTTCAATGAAGAGCTCGACAAGTAAAATCTGGTGTCTAAGTGCTGGGCCAGAACAAAAAACTGCACCTACACCGGCCATATTCCAAAAAGATAGGACACCACTGATTTGAGTCATTGATTGGCTAAAGAGTCCACATACCTTGTTCTCAATGCCTTAATTGGCAGCTTACAGAAAGAAACTGTGCCCCTTGAGGACTAGAGTTTGACAACCTGCAGTTTAACTGAGCACCTGGCTACCTCCGTCAGGAGAGAAGAGCTCCTCGTCTGTGGTTAGGAGTTCAGGTGACTGAGCCGTCCGGCTCTTGAAGATCTTGGGAGTGGAGAAGATCTGGCTGTCCGCAGCTGGTTTTCGCAGCGGTGTCCCGAGGGAGGCCTCCTGCACACAAGCCCCCCCGGGCACCTCTGGATCCTGAGCAGAGGCTCCACCTCTAGCAGCGCTAACGGTCAGCTCCTCAAACCAGTTGGGACAAAGTGGCCCCAGGTCTTTGAGAGAGTTGGTGAAAAGCAAGCAAATGACAGCACTGTCAGTAGTATTACCAAATGACATCCACCACAACACCCATGTGGTGTAGCTCTTAAGAGGGAACCGATAACTGGTAATGAAGTTGTAGATTTAAAATAAAATTCTGAAAGTGTCAAGCAAATTAATAACACAACACTGTTCAAATTCAAATAAATATGCTAATAGATATGTACTGCAACTAGCTCTTTTGTTTCCACATATTAACGGGGTCACAGCTTGAAGCTAGCCAACACTTATATAGCACAGGAACTGGATATCACTGCTACAGCTGGACAGGCTACCACAAATCAGTTCACTGAGAATATCTCACCTTGAACAATGTGATGCTTGAAGACTTCGAACATATTCACACGTGTACCTGGATCCAATAATCTCTGAGAAAAGCCGGTCATGTTCTCAGATCCTTAGCCTGGATTTATTTAGACAGATGAACAGTTAAGTACATCAGTATTTACACTTGGAATGGAGCGCCAGCAAGACAACTTTTCTGGCTACTGAATAATACATGCATTTGACAGTCTTCACAAAACCTGAAACCTGCATTGCTAGCTAAACGTGAAAAGAAATGTACTCTACATAACATAGCTATCCAAAATAGATTATCTGCCGTAAACTTCTTTTCAAGATGACGTTAGCCGGTTAGCTAGCTGACGCATTAACGTTGCTTATGAAAATGTTGCTTGCTGACGTTATTCTACAGTTCCGCAGTTCGGTTTGGTTAAAGCTTGCTGCAAATAAAATATAAAATACAGTAGTTACTGTTACTTAGTTTACAACAGTAACGGATAATGTCAGCTATCGTGACCTTAACGATATTTACCTTTTGGGTGGTTGATAGCTTCGATATACGTTAGCTAGTTCACATAGCTTCACACATCAAATTATGTGGTACAAAACTTTACTCAAGCTCATGACAAATACCTTTTCATAGCGTCCTGGAATCGGGTTCATGGCTGAAATCCACGTTTTGACACTTATATGAAGAAAAACATCGTAATGTGTTACTACTGCAGACTCTTCCGATTCGCACTATTTTGCAACTCCCGCCGCGCGACCTCACATTGGAACACTGACGGAAAAGGGATATTTCAAGCCAATCAGGAGATGCTTGAGTCATAGTGGGCGGGACAAGGAAGTCCGTGCACGAGAATGCGCGAGGAATAGACGGTGCGCGCTCCACGACCCTGGAGGTTCACCAGAGGTTAACCGGCTGTGGGTTTTCCTTGATGTGCAGATTTAATTTCATGATACTGTAAAATTGTTAGTCTGCTAAAGCGGCAGTGAATTATACGAATGAGTGTCGGAAATAGTGTGACGAGGACGATCTCTTTTGATCCAGGTCAGGTGAGAAAATGAAATAAATTCCTTAGACAATGAATGCAAACTAAATTTTTAATTGATTGTGAACATTGATAGCCGAATTGCAACTTCACATAAAACATTTTTCTCATGCAATTGAGCCCTCTCGCTCTCCAATAAAGTATTTAAAAATATGCAAAAAATTCCTTCACTCTAATATATTTCGGAAATCTGAGTGCTTATAAGGGGCCTTACTCAAATAAGGCCATATTTAGCTTCTATTTGGCTAAATAAAGCAATGTTCTAATTATTGTACATAAAGTAAATGAACAGAAAGATTTATACTTGTCATTCGTGCAATGAAATACACCTAAAATCTATAGTGCATACTATCAGCCAGGCTTGTATCACTAGTATAGGTTAGGTATAGAACTGCAAATGAAATTACATGAGGTAAGATTTGCTAGCATTCCACATATGAGTGTAATTCTCTGTATCTTCTTTGGTTGCAGTAAATGAGACACATTTAATATACCAGCATTTGTAGTTTTTTATTTCGTTACATAAGTGTACAGAACACAAACCAAAATGACTTCACAAAAGCGGTAAAAGTATTTACACGGTGAAAAAACCTACATTGATACTCCTTATGGAAGCTTTAAAATGTGTGCAATATACCTTCTTTAAATGCACACAATCTCTGTTTCTGACAGCAAATTAAAAAATAAAATCTCATCAGCATGAGCAAAGCTCCCTTTGCACTATATACAAATGTATCTTTCAGTTAAAATATGAATTTCTTATGTTCATAAATACTTCTAATACATTTCATCGTACATAAAATATGCATGCTTGGCAGTTTTAAAAGAGAACATAAATGTCTTTTCATCCTATAAAACTACTAAGTTCAATGCATGTTGCTTTCTTTATAATATAAATAACAACTCTAGAAGCAAATACCTACACAGTAGAAAGCAAACACAAGTAAAAATTATCAGGACCAATCTCTTAAGTGACAGATGACCAATGATGGTATCCAGTTCTTTGAGACAGTAGCTTTGAAATATTGTAGTTTAGTTCAATATAAGTAGTTTAGCGTGTACGCATGAATCTTGCGTTACAGTGTTCAGTGGATGGTAGTCTGATTACAGTTTGGTTCACAAATATACAGGCTCTCAGCTTTCAACCAAGCAATGAAAAAAATAATATTCAGCATCATGTCGCCTGTTGCACCATTCTTCAGACTTCAAGTAGCCAAAAGCACTAAAAATTCAAAAAAACATTCTTTCAAAGATACAGTAAAAGTCTTTCACTTGAGTGAAGCATTGCACGTTTTCCCCAAAACATTTAAAATAGCAAAACATCTGCAGAAGAAGAATAAGTTAATGTAACTTTGGTACGTCCTTTTTGTCAGGTGTGGAAGTTCGTGAGCTCAGTAGCGAGTGGCTGCCGCTCCATGACGTCGTTAGTGCAATAAAGGCGGGCGCTTTTTCGTAACGTGGGGAAGCAGTCTCGCGTCACCACGCCGGCTCTCAGGGTGCTGCATGGACACCTGAACACCTGAAAATCCTCACGTGTTCATGGGTCACCCCCCCCCCCCTCCCCCAAGCCGAGGAGCGTCAGGACGGCACGCCCCACTTTCCCCAGGCGGAAGGAGAACTTTTGGGGGCCTCCGTAGGGGTAGCAGCAGCACACCGGGGCAGGAGCGGAGGCTCGGTCCAGGCGCCCCACCCCTGTCAGAGGCTAGAGCCGGACGTGTTGGAGTCCGGGAGGAAGGTTCTGATGACCCGGTAGCCCTGAGCCCGGCGAATCATGTCCTTGATCTCTCCGTTGAGCTCCGTCAGCTTGACGCAGATCTCGGACAGGTCCTGCTTGGAGCCCACCAGCGCGAACGTGCCCGTCTGACCCAAGGTCTGGTGCCGGAAGTAGACGTTCAGCAACGTCTGGACCTCGTCTTCAGAACTGCTGCCAAAGATGTCATTGGGCCAGACGCTCCTGCAAAGCACGAGGAGGGAACTGCAGGGTCAGGCCTTTCATTCGATCCCTCATGGCTACCAAATTTTACAGTGTAAATGCACACTAAACGAATGGACACATTTGTGAGGACGCCAAACTGTATGAAAAAGAGGTAGTTTGTGTCCCCGTTCAGTCATTAAACTGAGATTTCTTCATGAATATTATGCATGTGTGTACGTACGTATGTATGTATGCATGTATATATGTAGAGTATGTATGCATGCATGTTTTTATGTATGTATGTACGCATGTATCTATGTATGTATGTATAGTACTGTATGTATGCATGCATGTATGTACAGTATGTATGTATGCATGCCTGTATGTATGTATGTATGTATGTAGGTATGTATTTATGCATGTATGCTGCTGCCATTTAGCTGCAGAAAAGAGCCATCGAGACAGAAGAATGGATCAGCGTCAGGGCCTGACCTGCACTCGCGGATGTAGCGGATGGCGGTGGTGAACTCGCTGTTCTTCAGGCCCTCCAGGATGGCCTGCACGGCCGCCTCGGAGGAGCCGAAGGTGGGTTCAGAGGAGGAGGGGCCGTCCTGGGCGGCCACAGACTGCGCCGCTGCCTTAAGACTGGACTTCAGGTCGCTCAGCTCCTGGGACATGTTCACCAGCTGCAGTGCGGGGGGGGGGGGGGGGGGTGGGCACAGGGAGCGAGAGAGAGAGAGGAGTGACACAGGGGAACATCACCAAGCTACGGTCAACCAGTGAGAGTTGCCGCAGCAACATCAGGTTGAAAACATAAGCTGTGCTATGATCCAGTGGCCTACTGCATAACAAATAAGCCAATTTGATTTTTTTTTCAAGGTCAGTTACCAAGAAATCTTAAACAAAATATTACACCGGGTTAGAGGGATATTTATATACAGGCAAAAAATATTTAGAGTAGCGGTCTTGTCATTCATTTTTTAAAATGCTTTTGTAACACAATCCTGTTCATTGTCATTCCAATAAGTCTGATTTGAACTGAACTGAATTGTGAGACTGACAGATTGACTGAGAGAGAGAGAGAGAGAGCGAGAGAGAGAGGTCAGAGCACCAGGGTGTCACTTACCTCTGGAACAGAGCTGATTGCGTGAACCTGGCCAATCAGCTTACAGTAGGATTGAAAAAGCAGCAGCAGCTGAAAGTGGAGCTTGTAGAGTCTTTGACACAACTCCAGTTGCTGGACAGGTGAAAAAATGCAGTCAGCAAACTCCCTCTGTGTACATCAGCACTTTAAACGGCCATCTTCTCATTATATGCAACAAGTTTCAGTATGACACGTTTCTCTGCAAAATGTATAGCGAATTTCTGATGCATTTCATAATCCCGCAGTGTTTTCTTTAAGGAAACAGGAGAAAAATGTACAGCTCAATTGCTAGTAATTCCTTTGTCAACTCTCAGTTCCCACTGTACTTTTAACTACATTTAAAACACGTACAAAAATAAAATACAACGATCAAAATTTCTGACAAGTAATTTCTACTGATATTAAGCCAGTAAAAAAAAAAAGTATCACTAAGGATTAAAAACAAGCCTCGTTTTCAAGGCCTGCAGTCCCACCACAGGAGGCGCACTGGAGTATCATCACATAACACAACTAGATCTGAGGGTCCTGAAAGCAGTTTCCATTTATTTCATTAGCTTTTGTTTCGCAATTGTTGCTGAAAAGCCACGAGGAGTATTCCTGCTGTGACCGTGTCTGTTTCATCTGAGAAGCAGCACTTCTGTGCCTCAGCGACTGGCATAATTAGGCACTACAATATGCTGTGAGTCTCCCCGGAGCCGCGAAGCGAATCGGAGGAAACAAAATGCTAATTTACGATGGCTGAGCACAGTCGTCTCGTCTAAGAACAGGGAAAAATATTTCCGCGTTGTGACAAGATGACTGACAGGAGAGAGAGAGCAAGACAGTGAGAAACAGAGAAACAGAGGCAGAAAAAGAGACAGAGAGTGAGAGAATGACAAAATAAAAAATGTAGTTGCGTTTAACTTACTGCCAGAGATTCCATTTGCTACGCAGCAAGCATGTTACAGGGCAAGAAAGTGGTAAGAGGAAGAAAATATAGAATAAAATCAATGAGAAAAAGCATGCAAACTGCAGCGGTCACATTTGGAAGGGCGGAAAGTCTTTGCAGTGGTCATAAAATAATTTCATTTTATCAGTGCATGCAAGGAGAGAGACCCAGAGCGAGGGAGACGGGGAGGAGGAAGAGGAAAAGGAGAGAGGAAGAGGCAGCTGCAGTTTCAAAAACCCACAGAAAGCCTGGAACCCTTGCGTGAGTCCTTCTCAAGCCAAGCAGGAAGGTGGCTGTGCTTCGCCTTTTTACAGATGCAGGTACTCTGCTGGGAGAGTGGCTCAGCTAACACTAGTCAGATTAACACGGTACATGCCTGAGCAGGGGTAGGGTGCCCAATGACCATCTGTATATTATTATTATTATTATTACTAGCATCATCATTCATAATTGTAATAATAATAATAATCATTGCATCATTGCTAGTTTTCATTTTGTGGAGGATCCTTAGCCCAGCAGAGTTCAAAGGTCGCATTGCAGAGAGTCAGGGCTCGGGGGTGCAGTGATGGAGTCGGTGCGACGGGCTCAAGCTGTAAGCCGGGATTCAGCGGCACAGAGAGAAATGAAAGACTTTCACTCACAGAGCTACCGGAGAGTGATCAACGGGGAGAAATGTGAAAGATCAATAGAAACGCGATCTGAAGTAATCTGAGATAATATTCCGTTGACCATTATTATTTCACATATCAGAGGTTTGCTTGCTGGAAGACAAGTGAGGAGCATTTTCATTGCTTTTCAGAGAAAAATAAAATCACTTTACACAGATTTTAGAGCAGACAGAAATACTAATATTAATCTATTACATACCATAACAGTAATTCATATTTACACCAGTAATCTGGGTTAATGTTCTTGATGCTGTCCTGATCATATGCTGACAGGCTACAGATTATCATTGCATACCAATGGTGCTGTAAGCACAGCACTTTGAGCAGATTAAGCATGCAGTGAGCAAAAACCCATTTTCACGAGCAGCACAGTCCTCCAGTACGATCTCCTAGATAATCTTCACTACCTCAGTCACAGCGGAACATGTTTAGCTGTGAGACCAGCAGTACAGTGTTTTTCAGGTATGTGCGGCACGGCAGGTGAGGCGGTGAGCAGGTGGCCTTCCCTACCTTCTCCTCCACGTCTCCCGGCTGGCTGGTGACCACCGTGTCTCCGGGTCCAGGGGGGAAGCTCGCCTTGCAGTTCTGCAGCCACTGGAGGAAGAGGAGGATGAAGAGGAGTTACTGCAGGTGCAGAAGAACATTCTCCGCACAAACTAGGGCAAAATAATCACATGAAAAACTATTCCCTGGTGCTTGGTTGGGTCTCAACTTTGAGTGTTTCTGTATTATGTTGACATATCCAGTGGCCTGTTACAGTACTGTCTCTTTCTTTGATTGTGTTCTGTCAAATTCTGTATGTATAAAATGTTAAAAATCTAATATAAACGCAAAGCAGGACAAACTGAAACTTGCACACTATCAACCCTGTTTAAAACAGCAATGTACAACACTGACACAATATACTATATTTTTACCCAATTTTCTTTTTATATATATATATAATAAAGTCACCGCATGCCAACATTAATATTTCCTGGTAATTATAATGATTAATCACATTGAGGGTGAGCATGCTGACTGCTTACATCACTCACAGGCACATTATTCTAACTAATGACCATCACAGTATGACCTGCAATGCATTCTGGGCTTACAGATATAGCAGCCTCCTTCCTGTTGTTGTACGTGTCCAGGTACTCCTGCAGCTCCAGCACACAGAACTTCATCTTTTCCAGCAGTCCGTAAGAGATTATCTGCGGTGGCAAGTTGTGACAGACGTGTCATATGCAAAAGGCTTGCCGTGACCATTGGGGACAGACTGGATTTTTAAAAAGGCACTTCAAAAAAAATAAACAAATAAAAATGTCCTCGTGATCTACTTACAGTATCTGCATCTATGAACAGAGTGGGGCACTCCGAGCAGGACGTAAGCATCTCTGAGGACCTCACAAACTTTGACCCGATGCCCCGGAGACCGTCGCCAAGGTAACCAGCGGCGTCACAGGTTAAAGAGCAAAATTTGTTCTGAATGTTCTATAGAGAGGGGGAAAAAAACACACCAGCTCAGTAAGCCTAGCTCCAGACCCCCAGGGCTACAGACCTCCTCCTCCTCCTCCTCCTACTCCTCCTCCTCCTCAGCATGCCTTCAGCTTTGAGCATCGAGCCGGAGAAAACCAGGTTAATGAATCATCCCGTAATTATGAGCAGAGGACTCAGAACAGCTTGATGCATTTCCCAACCGTCTGCAGCTCTTCATAAACACAACGTGGAGAAAGAAAAACTGAAAAAACCCAGTCTAGGCACTTAATTCTGTGAGGTACAGTTCCATTTCAGTCTCATGAACTTTAGTAGTATGCCAGCTACTCTGGCTGCCTTCGTAATGCCTGGGTCGACGCCCCCTGGTGGCCGCGGTCAGGGTTACCTGGAAGAGCGAGGAGAAGACGTGGAAGGTGTAGACGGCGCAGGAGCCGTCCGAGTCGGACACCAGCTGGTTGAGGTGGTTGCGCCAGGCCTCCTCGGCGTCGTCGCACACGGCCGGCTGGAACGCCGCCAGGATGGCGGAGAAGAACGGCGAGGGCAGGTCGTCCCTCTCCGCCTCTCCCAGACTGGCGAAGAACGACGGACACGAGCCATCAGAACACGAAGCGAAAAACAGAGCAGCACCTGCACTGCGACTCAAGAGAACGTCTCCCCTGTGCTACCTCATTGATGGCTCTGTGCCACCCCACGACACTACGTTCAGGGGTACACGTGACAGGATTTCAATCAGCAACATTATGGATTTAAAGGCCTCGTTTCTATCAATCGATCACACAAATTTTATTTGTATAGCATATTTCACAGCAATTGCCACAATACGCTTCACAGACAACCCTGGCCTAGACCCCAACAGGAGCAAGCCTAAAGCAACAGTGGCAAGGAAAAACTCCCTGTGGCAGATGGGAAGAAACCTCGGAAGGAACCAGGCTCAAGAGGGATAGCATTTTCTGCCTGGCGTGCGCTCGTATTACAGTGGGCAAACCCCCCGGTGACAGAGCGCCCTACCTGGACAGGCAGCTGGTATCCAGGTCCAGGTCTCCCCTGTCGTCTCCAGGCAGCATGTCCAGAGTGAAGCTGTCGCTGCACCCGAAGCCGGGCGGGAGCTCGCTGACGGACAGCGAGAGGTCGTCCTCGTGGACGTTGGTGTCCTCGTCCTCCGCGGACACCTCCGGCTGGGAGAGGGAGACATTGTGCCTCAGTGTCAGGGGAACTATCACCGAGAGACTAGCCAAAGCTAACAGCTAACAGCTAACAGCTAAAACTTCTACAGGAAAGCACTGTCTACAGATATTCACAGCCTCTTCATCAAAACAATTATGATAACGATTAAAAACAACACAATACCGCATCTTATTAAATCACTGAGACAACGTCGTTGCATTTTGATAACTCTCAGACTCAATTCAGACATGTTAATTACTTCTAGTACAACAAAAAAAAACAAATAAATTAATGGTTACACTGACCTTTCTCCAAAGACAGAGACAATCCTTCTGGTGTTTTCTACTTTGCATTGTGTGTGTGTGTGTGTGTGTGTGTAGGTATGTGCGTGTGCGAGTGTGTTTTGAGGCATTTTGAGAATGCGCAAACGTTGCCAATTCGGTAATGCTCGGGGGGGGCGCATAGTTTAATGGTCCGGCTGCACGCACTGAAGAAGGAGGCTAAGGGGGCGATGTGTACACCTCCTAAAATCCCCCCCGCATGCATGGAGCTGTGTACATATGGCCATTAGAGAGAAAGAGAGAGAGAGAGCAAGAGCGAGCCACACCCCGCCCTGCAGCCACCGGAGATCCACAGAGAGAGAGCCCCGTTGGGTTAAAGGCTAGCGCAGCGCTAGAGCCTCGCAGAACAGGCAGCCGCACTACAGAAGCGCGCAGACCGCTAACAGCTAACAAAAAAAATAAATCTACGTTTAAGCACTTAAAGCCATTTTTACTGCTACATGCAATTAATGTAAAGGCCAACAGAAAGGCTGGGTCCTGCCATGTCCTTCCCCAACAGCGTAGTAGAGAAACAGTATTTTACAAAGCTGACTGAAATTCATCCCAATTTACAGGTTAATATACACCACTCCCCACCCCCCCTCCACCACCCCCACCCCCTTCACCCCCCAGCCTTCCTCCACCACACATTCATCAGAGACATTCAACGTTTTGGGCTAAGGCAAGGCTGTTCCTATTTGGCAGCGTTAGCGAAGAACTCCACAATGGAGGTGCGATACGGGTAGTTGTGAGTCTGCCCCCATAGCTCAGCCACCCTGAACTGGTTATTCACCCTCGGGTTCGGGTCTTCTGGCACAGAGACCTCGAAACTGGGAGCTGCTGTGTTTAGGGCGTGCGCTTCAGCCGAGGTGGACTGAGAGTCCGTGTTATTGGTCTCCTCAGAGGGAGAGAGGTTCATGATCTGCAACGAGACACAGTCACGCTTACAGTCATGCGGTCATAAGGCACGTGCTCAGACTGACACGCACACACACAAACACACACAAACATACAGACTCACACACACACACACACACACACACAAACATACAGACTCACACACACACACACACACACACACACACACACAAACATACAGACTCACACACACACACACACACACATACACAAACATACAGACTCACACACACACACACACACACACATACAGACTCACACACACACAAACATACACAAACATACAGACTCACACACACACACACACACACACATACAGACTCACACACACACACACACACACACACACACACACATACAGATTCACACGCACACACACACACACAAACATACACAAACATACAGACTCACACACACACACACACATACAGATTCACACGCACACACACACACATACAGACTCACACACACACACACACACACACACACACACAAACATACAGACTCACACACACACAAACACACACACTCACATGCACATACAAACACACACACTCACATGCACACAGACATACAGACTCACACACACACACAAACACACACACTCACACGCACACACACAAACATACACAAACATACAGACTCACACACACACACACACACACACACACATACAGACTCACACACACACACACACACACACACACACAAACATACAGACTCACACACACACAAACACACACACTCACATGCACATACAAACACACACA